>CABFVX010000045.1:531958-597291 GCA_902151425.1 Timema shepardi
CCCCTTTTTGGCTGCCAAGGGGTTCGTTTTTTTCCTTTCTCTTAACCCCATCCCCAACCCACTTTCCCCTTCATTTATAAAGCCCCCCCCGCCCCCCCCCCCCCCTACCTTTTTTTTCTCGCAATGACGTGGTTAGCTTGCTATGTGTTTTAAGCTTTGTTGAATCCAGTTAGTATAATTGGTACATCGTTTGGAACAATGCTGTAACCAATACAGGCAACATATATATTACCATTATTACTTGGGCCTTGGAGGCCAGCATCTTAATCATAACTGAACTCGTATAGTATTTAGAGTTACTGGAGGTTAGCCTAGTAGTCCTGGGTTTGATTCCTGGCTAGTACCGAGGGATTTTTCTTGAAAGGGGAATAATCTCCATGGTGCCCAAGGTTTGGTTTGTTAGGCTTAAGTTAGGTTAAGATCTTCATTGGCTTCGTGCCATCATATTCACTATCATCATCCCCTCACCTCATCAGGACATAAAAAGAACTTCCACAAAAGGATATATAATTAGTACATTCGAGCATCCACTGTGCGATGGTACCATAGTATAAAATCTGTCCCTAAATTAAGCTACATATGAATGTAGCCCAGACACACCATTATTATTATTATTGTTATTATTATTATCATCTGAATACTGAATGAGCTTGGGAAGTGATTTTTGTCTAAAATGAGGCTACCCATATTACACCTTACACTACCTACTCCTCTCATCCATCTTTTTGTATTTTGTTTAAGTCTTTAGAAGCCTGCACACTGGCAACTTCCTAATTGAAGAGAAAATGTAAACTAAATTTGATAAAGTTCTCAGTAACTATATTAAATATTCTGATTTGTAGTTGATACAAACTTTTGAATTTAATTAGTAAATTATGTAGATAACTCAACACTAGAGGTTGTTGAAGTGTTTCTGCATGTGTGAGGAGTCAGGACTTCAAGGTGACGCCATTTTATAAGATTATATTTGTGGATGTGGTGGTTGGTTTTATTTATTTTTTGAGTTGACCACCAGGTAGCGATAAACAAATACCAAAAATAACCCACTTCCTGCTTCGGTCACCATTCTCTTTTTCTTTATCTGTGCCGTAGGAAGCAGAAAAGATAGTGTGACCTGACAATAAATTCCGGCATTTTTCTGGACATATGTCATTTTTAATATTGTGAGCTGTGCCACAACATTGAAGTATTATTGCAATGATTGATTTACAAAATACATTGACAAAAGGAATATTTAGAAAAGCATCATTAGTCTTTTACAGAGTGTATGTTCATTGGCTATTATTAATACTGTTTTTTAATCATAAAATGGAAAAGGTCAAATAAAATGATTATAAAAATTATTTATTTGGAAATTATCTTACTGCTCAATGATAAAAGTTTTTTGGTTTTGCTTTAAAAACCTAACAGACCTTTTCTTTATCTATTGCATTGTAGAACATAGTTTTACGTGGTTTTGGGAGCTCAAATGAAATAATAATTTAGATTTGAATACAAGAAACTTCATTAAATAATAAATCAAGCATGATCTATAATTAATCCCTACTAACCAGTCTTCAAATAGAAGCTACTAAAACTAGCAAATCTTTTTTGGCCTATTTATAATAAATATTAGGGATGTGCACGACTCAATAGAATTGAGAAAAAAAAACTTGATTCTATCTGAAAAGTTAAATTGAAAGTTCAAGAGATTTGAAAAACAAGAATAAAGCAAATAACTAACTGCCCTAAGAAATCTATAAACCAAATTGAGAATTCATGATTTGTAATAATATTTTGACCACACCTTCCCCCCAAAACAGCTTTTATTAAGAAATATTTTTGTTATAAATATTGTTTTTCAATATTAAACTTTGACTGTATAACTGTTACACTTCAAAATTAAATTATAAATTTTATACATTACAACTAATTACTAATTGATTAATTGCATTTAATATGTGTATGAGTTATATTTAAGCGTTTGAATGAACCATAAAATAATCCGATGCAGGCACCATCCCCAATGTCAAGAGAAATTTTAGCACTTTATAAACTATATAATTACGTTAGTAAACATAATTTATATTTTCGTACTTTTAAAGGAAGTTTTCTTGTTTCGTTCTCATGTCATGATATGTTTTCATATGCTCAGCTTGATATCATACATAAATGAAAAAGTTGAAAATAATTCTTTGAAGCAAAAGTTTTCACTTTTCATGTACAATATTAATATATGTATGTATATTAATATTGTACATGAAAATTATAGAATATATGTGTATTATATTATTTTCAATATGTACATATATATTAATATTGTACATGAAAATTGTAAATGTTTTGTTTCAAAGAATTATTTTTAACTGATTAGTATTTTTTAACACCAACCATATATATAATTACTTTTACAGTGAAAAGATGAAAATAGTTCACACTTTACACTGCAGTTATTGAACAAATGAATTAAGTCTTGTTATATTGAAACTCTTCAGGGGGTAGTATGAAATGATGCAATACAACTTCCACAACAGGGTGCACAGATTGAAAAATATATGTTGCTCTTTTATGTGTCCTAATGCAGTGTTCTGCAAACATTTTGGGTTTACGGTACTCTTGACGCAGCTAACATTTTTGTGGTATGCTGTTTTGTTTTGGATACGCACAGTGGTAGCAGAAAGTGAATTGCACATCTTGTACAACTATTTTATGGTAAATCCGAATCAGGAAAGTATAGAGTAATTTTTTCCTGAGGTAAATTAAAATGTTCCAAGATTAAAGGTATAAGTTCTTTATCTGTGCCCACTTGCATATTGTTCCATTAATAATGTGGGTAAACCATAACTCTAACTTAATGCCAAAGCTTTTAATTTTATCAAATGTATTTAAAAAATACTAGTAAATACAAGTAAGAAATGGTGATGACATACAGTTTCTACTTGTACCAACTTCATTTGTGTTCTTATTGAAAAGCAATGTGTAGTGCTATGGGCTTTGTCTGCACAACACACTGTTTATGCAACAATTTCCTAATGTGCCTATTTATCCTGCCACTATTTATAGATTTCCTTATTTGTACTCTATTTCTTCCCTCCGCCTTTTAACCCACGATATTTTGTTTTCAAAACTTTTCAAATACTATTAATATAAATTTGCAATCTCACTGTATTGAAAATCAGAATAAGCAATTTATATAGCAAAAAGTTGGGTTTATCTACATCAATATTTGATGTGATGTCAGCCCCATACTCTTAAAACTAACACCTTAAGCCTGTGAAATTATACTTTTAATTAGAGTATAATTTCCAACTGATTTCTATAAAAGGTGCAAATAATTGTATACAAATTATATCAAAATGCAATTTAAATTATAATACAATTAAAATTGAAACACTCCAAAATATTTGATTCTTTTTCTTTAATCAAAATAAGAAACTGCATAAAAATTATTGTGTAGTGAAATAAAACAGTATTGATATTAAAAGTTAAACTATGTATGGTATGGAAGAAGATAAAAGTATTATCAGCTTACTATTTAATGTTTTGAGTTTTGACACATCTCTAGTGATTCAATTCATCCCAGATCTTACAAGGTTTTATTAAAATAAGATACCTTGTATCAGCATCTTAAAAAATTGTTACTCAAGATGCACATAAATGTCCTGGAATTTTAATAGATTTTCTAAGTTCCCTAAAGAACGAATTATTACTAGCTAAAAAATTTTTTTTATAAACTCAGGTCAATTGTTTTATAGAATGTATACTAAAAATAAAAATGTTATGGCTGAGGAAGATTAAACTTTATTTAAAATATTTGAAGATACAGTAACATACATGTGTAATATCTAATAGGTAGAGGCCCATAAAAATGGTGAGACGCGATAAAGCAAAAAGTGCCATATAAATATGTAATCAAGTACTTTTTCCTTTGATAGTTTTTAGATATGATTTACAATGTTTTTGAAGAGCGAAATAAAACGAAATTGTCTTGTTACACAAAATCCTCCTATAAAACAAAATAATACCACTTTTACAAAAAAAAATATCGTGAAATAAACAATGAATTAAAAAGAAATTAAGCAGAAATTTTTGACCATGCAAAACAATAATTTAACCAGTTGTTCTATCTGGGTGTGAAACATAGTATCTTACCTTAGATGTCGAAAACAATTATGGTGTTTGAAAACCAGGTGCTTAGGAAGTTATTTGATCCAAAAAGGCTTGAGGCCATTGGGTAGTGGAGGATGCTACATAATTATGAGTTACATACCCTGTACTCATTACAAGACATTATTAAGATAATCTTTTCTCGTTGATTACGGTGGGTAGGACATGCAGCGTGAATGGAAGTTTCTAGCACCTTGTTTAGGGTATATTGATTGGCAAACCCAGTGGGAAGAGACCATTGGGAAGATCTAGATGGGATTATCTGTAATTTTATTGTTGCAGCTTTACAAGTTCAGTTTATAACATGATTTTTTTTAATCATTTTAAATTTATGTACATTCAAAAGTGTCATTTTTTTTTAAAACTTAAAGGTCTTATTCCTTAAACATATTTATTCTTTCTCATTCCTTGACGAATATTGTAAATAAAAACATCTGGTATCCCTCAGAATCTTCTGACCTGTGTAGATGCATATATCTCCTCTCTTCTGTGCTTGCCTGTATTGCCTGGTGGATGATATTATTGCTATAGCGGCAAGAAGAAGGGATCTCAGTAATGTTGTCGTTTGTACCAACAGAGGATGTTGACCCAGATGAAGGCGCAAAAACCCACATACACCACACGCGCTGCAGGCGGGACTAAGAGGAAGTTAACTGTCTGGGCAGGAAGCCAGAACCAGCAGCTTGTCTGAGACATGGGGGGAAAAAATACATGTAGTTTTTAATTAACACTATAAAGAAATAATATAGAATATGTTCATTAGTGTTTTAAGCGGCCCATCCACATACGAACCTGGCTTGCAAGTCAGGCTCGGCTCGGTTTCCAATTACCTAAACTCGTACGTGGGTGGGGTTGTCATGAGCTGGGCTTGACATCAGACGAGCCAAGTATGGCTCGGCTCGCCGGGGCTGTCGGTAGGGGTCGAATCACCACTAGCTCGCTATTGGCTCCTACGTGTGTGGAGGTTACGAGCCAGGCTCTTATATCCACACTGCAGACTGTTATTTTGTCACTCATACGAACTATGCCGGATTCCATATACAAATCGTTAATGAGCCCTGAGGTTTTGACAAAGTGTTTAGAGGAGTACCGTATACCATTGCCTACTTTGTGACAAATTCGTAGCACAGATCATTCTAATAGAGGAAAGCAGAATGAGGCTTGGGATTCACTCGTGCAGTTCACGCAGGAGAAATTCACTGATGCTGGCTTAGAGTTTGTTAAAAAAAAGTAGACTTGTACGTGGATGGGCCGCTTTTCAGATGTATGGTCATCTTGCTTACATCATACACACCCAATCATTCACTCACCAACATCCGACAACGATAAAACAATTGTGTAGCGTTAGAAGGGATGTAGGGTGATAAAATACCTTGTTGACAATATTTACGTTTGACTAAATAATTACCCACTTCGGTGGTTGTATGGTCTAAGGTGCTACGCTCGCAATATATTAGACTGCTAATAATGGGGAGAACTTGGTTTGAGCCTGGTCAACTGTACTGATAGTAATTTTTCCTAAATGTTTACCTACTCTCTTTTCGCTATACTTCCTCTAAATTCAACATGTAGCTCATTAGTGTAGTTAGAACATAGGGGTATAGCCTGAGTGGGTAGTAATATGCGGTACTAAAAAAAATTAGTCATACATTCTGAATGGGCAGTAAGACTATGTGCTAAAAAAAACACCAAATAATTAACTCACTGGCCTTTAGGAACTCGAAAGTTCATGGTTGTCGCAACATTATCTCACCATTCAACCCAATCCTAGGACACCTTTATCGAATCCCTAACCTGACACCCAATCTCCTAAAGTATTATTTCACATTGTCCTTCCATCGACGTCTTGGTCTGCCAAGGGGTCGTGTATATTCAGGTTTACCTTCTAACATTTTGTGTACATGCCTATCATCACTGATATGTACATGACCAGCACACCTCAGCTTGATTATACTTAATATGTTTAGAATGCAAACAAGACATGAGATGCTTCATTATGTATCTTTCTCCATTCACCTGTTTGTTCATCCCTCTTAAGCCCAATAAGCCTTCTTAGCACTTTGTTCTCAATTTTCTCAATTTATAATATTGATGCAAAGTAAGAGACTATGCTTATGATCCATAAAAAATAACCAAGAGGATTATAGTTTTATATATCCTCAGTTTGATATTTCAACAGCTTACACAGTAATGTACACCCTCCAACTGACTGTGACGTTGAATACACTGAAATGTGTTGCAACAATAGCGCTAAACAAGCCGATAACCAAATGCAAAGGATAAAGGTATCTCAAGACAGATAGGAATTATTTAACTATACCTAATATTTCATTTTCAATTTATGTTTATGAAATAAACTCACTTTGAATGTTGGTACTAGCTTATGTGCACATTCCTCAAAAATGTTCTCTTTTCTCTCCATTATGCTCATACCTGAAACAAAATAAATTATTATTTGAAATAAACAAATGGGAACTACTTGGAATAGTTCCCTAATATTTAACGGTTTCTTAAGTTGAGATGTTTAAGTAATTTACAGTAAGTAGGCCCTCCCTACTAATATCAGCATAAACTTTTTTTTAAACTTATAGGTCTAGTATATATAAATGTGAGGTTGGGCTTTAAATGATTTTCACTTAAAGGTCAACTTACTGATGTAAAAGGCGGCTATAAGAGGTGGTGTGAAGAGAAACTGATCCAGCAGAAGTTTCTTCACAACTGTCTTGGCCGCTGTGCCCACATAATGTTTATCTAACCACTTGTACCTGGAAATATAATATTATTTTCTTACTATGGTAACTCATAAATATATTATTGATTATTTTAGAAGAATAAATAGTCTGAAGCTAACTGAAATGTACACCATTAGCTCTTATCTAATTACCTGAATTTTTATTATTTTAAAATTATTGGAGCCACATGAACAATATATTTAACTAGGGGCTGGGCCTGTCTCTGACAAGCGCAATTTCGGATTGTGTGTTAAGTTTTTTGGGAGTAGCTACAACACTCAAGTAATCAGTGTGTAAAGTTTTGTATCTTATCTGAAAGTTTTAGAGAAAGTCTAGATAAATAGGCACTATGTGGCTTTTATTATATAAATTATTTGATGTTTTGTGTTTTATGTGTTAATTATTATTTATGCCCAACCCACTAAACATATTTAGTGGGTTGGGCATAAATAATAATTATGTGGATCTCAACTTAGAGATTTAAATTGATGGTAAAAGTCAATTTCAATATGTACGCTAGAGTAGAGAGAAAAGTTTAAGAGGAGCTTAATACAAAGTGAGAGAGGGCTTTAGAAAGCAAGATAAAACTAAAAGGTGAGTGAAAAGGAACTTTAAAGGGAGGTCAAAAGAAAGATAATTATGCTGATTTTTTTAACCACAGGTACTAAATGTGCATTTTAAGAACCACATGATTATATCTGCACATGCATTACAAATTCTATTATAGAAGACCTTCGGCAATTAATTGATCATTGGGATGGAAGAAGTTTCAATTTCACCTTTTCAATATGCCGGGAATTTAATCTGGAACTCTAGGCTAAGTGGACACACACAATACCAAGTGAATTGAGGTGTCTGGCACGAAATAAATATAACTAGAGATATATTATTGTGTAATTTTATAATGTAGACATTGGTGGTCTTGGGGTAGAGTGCTCGCCTCAGGACCCAAAGTTTATGGGTTCAAACCCAGATGAGGTAAACAGATTTTTCTTGGACGATAAAAATCTGTAGCACAACTTTATTCACAGGGGAAGTAAAGCCGTTGGTGGTCCCATATCAATTTTGTAACGATATAGGGGGAGGGGGGAGAAAACATAGATCGGGCATACTCAGTCAGTAGAACGCCTGAAAAATTGAAACTCTAACTTCTCAAGGTATCCGCACTGATGTAAAGAGGAAGGATATTTTTGGTGATTTTTATGTGGTCAGGTAGAGATGGATATAATCACCAAGGAAACTTACCGTTAGAAGTATATTCACAGTAATACTGGATCCCGTCGTGTAGTACTAAATACAAGTGTAATAAAAAGAATGGACTCCAGTGAGCTAAGTGATACAAGTAAAAGGACTCTTATTATGGCCTTGAAAAGAACCAACAATCTCACTAGAAGGGTTGAACATAAATGTAAAAAGAAAGTTTGTCAAATAAAACCATCATAAAAAATATTACTAACTAAATTTTGGTTGTTATTTTAGTTTTTAGCGAAAAAATAAATAAATAAATATGGTAAGTACAAAGAAATTTAAAACATCTAAGACTCAAGTAATCAGTGTACATATATATTTTAACTGTGGCAGTTGTGAATAAAAAAAATTGTTCTACCCATCTGGTACTAAGATAATTTATTATTCCAAGCTGTAAACATTGTGGCATAAGGGCCTTTAGGTAAGTAACATATATTAATTGGTGGTAACTGCGAATTAGTGGTCCTGAACTGTCAATAATAATAAAAAATCTCACTCGTTTCCCTTTAGTACTTGAGGTGATGGGGCCAAAAACAAGATGCATTCCATTCCCTTACCATGGCTGCAGCACTCACACTTATAGATTTTCAAAATAAACAAAGCCGCTCATCCATCTCACGAATCTTCCCCATTTGAGAGAAAAATGAGGTTTAGTCCTCTACTCTAACTGGCGCTCGCTGATGGAACGGAAAACTTTATACCACAAATTCAACCCTTTGTGTTTGCACTCACATTTCTTTCATGAAAAATAACCCACGCATCTTTTTATTTCTTCTTCCTTCTCTCTTGTCCACTTTTTTTCTTTTTCTTTCTAACAATCGTTGTCACGGTAACTCAACAAAGAAAACCATAAAGGTTGCAAAACAATTAAGGTTTATAGAGAGAAATGATTTCACTAGTTCATCCAAATATAGCGCCTTAGAAATGGTAGACGAGATAGTTTCGCAAACTGCCATTAGGTTGCAGCTAAGTTTAATTTTTGATGTAGATACGGAGCCAGTCAAATGTAAATTGATATTGGAAAGAAAAATCAGGGTTCGAGCACAGACATGAATGAAATATGTTAGGACTATATGACAAGAACAAAATAGTGGTGTAGAAAGTTCAGTAGTGGACTCATGGAGATCAAATAAGAATTTAGTTGAAGACATATGTCATCGTAGTGGCTATAAAAACTGCCGTCAGGGGACGCAACATAGAGAAACGAATCGTAATACTCTGCCATCTTCATGAATACATGAATTAGGACGGAATATTGCTTACAGTAGTTGCATGTAAAAAAAACTTGGAAATTCAGTGAGGAAGGCAACAAGAAACCACCACACTTCCTGAACTCACCTAGTACATGGGCTTTCTACCAGATGGTGCAGGTAGCAATAACCAGCTGAATGGCTGAGCCCATGCCCAGCTCCGAATGGATATTAATCACATCCAACCAACCTTTAGATTGTGGACTTAAAACAAAGAATTTTCTAATATTAGAATACCCCAACCTTCTCATTAGCAGCGACCCAGTGCCCATGTGAATCTTACTATTCTCGGTTACTGGTTAGTACTCCCAGGACTATACCACACACCACTGAGTTTTATAAATAATGTTTATGATAGTAAGTCTCATAAACAAATTAACTTAGATATGTAATTGACGCCATGGACTTCAGTAACCCTTTATTTCCTTCCACGGCTTTGATCAGATTACCACTAGAGCCTTATAAAAATTTAAAATGGCCATCAATACGTTCTAAGATAGCAGTTATTGGTGTTTGTTTTACAAACAGCTGGAAAGTGTCCATTGTTATGTTATGTCACTGATATGCGACTTGCAAAAGTTTGGAAAATACTACATTAAATAATAACACCAGATGCATATAACCTGACTGTGTATTAATATGCAGTGATAATAATATAACAAAAAAATAGCCCCACCTTTGTTATAGGCTATAAAAATAATAGCTATACAATAAAAAAATAACATACTGAAGGTGTTTGCTGCTTTAAAGTTTCAGAATCCTATTAGTAGTCATTTGCATCCAAGTGTATAATATTGGAATGCAAGTGAGGGATAGGTCAGGATTTTAATCCCTGCCAAATGAACTAGAGTTGGTGGTATATAATTTTTCCATCTCCTCCCTATTCTAATGAGGGTGCATTTCCTACACACAACCTTTCTCATCACAACCCTTTAGATTAAGATATTAAAAAGCTCCATGTTGTGAACCTTCAAGCAAGCTATACTGACCAAGTGGCGGCCGCTGTTAGCAATGAGGGTGCCAACATTTTCATCTTGAGGGTGTCATGTGGTCAGCACAACAAGTCCTCTGGTCATTAATTTCATTTTTCTAAATCGGAACTACTAGTTATTTGTTCAATTAGCTTCTCACTTGTCCTTGCGAAGCTGAGTTTAACCCCATTTCAGACCCACTGCTTCATGGATAAATTTAAAAAGCGCTGGGGATCAAACCAAAACCTCTGGATCTATAGCCAGGAAATATGACCACTAGACTGTAGAGAAGTCAAGCTATTAATAATTAGTTAAATATAATAGTAATTACATAGAGATTAATTATATTTTTTTAGCACCACGTCTTACTACCTGTTTGGATTATATGCATTAATAATATTAACATAAAGAAACCATAAAGTGTAACTTAAGTATAAGTGGTATTAAAATAAAATAAATAAACAAATATACCAATTATGTAACATGATGGGGTAGATTGCAAAGCCAACCACTCCATAGCGACTCAATGAACCAATGTCAAATGACTTTGGATGTTCTATCTCCGACCTCTGTAAACAACAAGTAAAGAAATAACCGAATAGTAATTTTCTCTTTTATGGGGGAGGGGGGGCTGCTGTTACACTCCCATCTATAGTTTAATTCCTTCTTCATCTTTAAAAATAAGCGAGACTTTAAGCTTAAAAGGGAATTTTCATTGATTAATAATATCTGAATTTTCACCATACTTTATTATGGCTTATAACTTTATGGAATAGCAACCTTTTCTTTAACCTGACACCAAGCATTTTTTGTGTAATATATTTCAGTTCATTTGTCATAGAATGAATCTTATCTTGCAGCTTGAAAAGTTATTAGATCTACTATCACATATTCTATGTCAAGACGTATGATCTACAGCTGTCACTTTGGACATATATAATTAATATCTCTAAAATATTAATAACAGTATAGTATAATACTATCAATATTGACTACAAAAACAGAATATGTATTTTTATAAAGGTTTCTTCTTACGAAAATTATAACCTATACACATGTCTTACTTTAACCTTTTATATTGGTAAATTTTGAAGATTTCAATCTCTGAAGTTTGGATAATCGTTAACAATTAATTGTGCGATCATATGCTTTTTCCATCAAACTATTCTATCACTTAATAACAACTTGATAACTAAGAAAAACAAATCCAAACTCTTGATACATTTCTATACAAATTTGTATGTCCTATTATTTTAAACTTAAGAACTATTAATATTTAAAAAAATAATTAAAAATTATATTTGGTAAAACAAATTGCCACTCACCATGAGCTTACTTCGAAATGTCTGCTGTGAAAAGTCGGTGCCTGTGTACAGGGTGCCATGCACCATACAGTTGAACAAAAAGGGGTGTTTATGGAACACTCGCTTAATCAGGGTCACTGCCATCACTACAACCTGTAATGATCAGACCCCTTTAAAGCTCAATTGGGGCCTTTGGCTGGACGATTTTATGTGATCTTACCCTCTTCCTTTTCCCTACCTAATTTCATCATTTCTAGTCACTTAACCAACTTTCAACATTATTTTTTGATTTAGGGTGTCTATAATCTATAGATTATTAATTTGGCCACTCTAGATTCACATTTATGATAATTCTAACATAACAATTAATTACTATGGAAGTGAAGAATAATTAAATTCCTCTCTTGTTGAGAAATATAAAATAGCTAATACACAAAGGGATAAACAATTAGAATTCATTCTTGAACAAATGTAAAACTATTAAATCCTAAGCCCCTCTTTCTATAGCATTTAGTGATAGTAAACTTTGATAACTTTAGCATAGTAAAAGCTTGTCAATCTATGTTCAGCTGAAAGAATCTTCATAAGTTTTAATTGTTTGTTTTAAAATGGAAATACTATTTATTTTTCATATATAAAAACTAACTTTGAAAACAATCTTTAGGCTACACAATATTTTGCTGAAAACAAAATCACCTGTAAAGTTATTTAGAGAGATTAACTTGTCAATTAAAAATATAGTGTTTGAATATATCTTCTTTTTTTTACAGTAAACAATCATAAATATCATCAGAAATATAGGTTTCATGGCTTTTGATAAACATTATAAGTTGTTGTTGGCATTCCTTTTGGAGAAATTGTTATGGATATTTTTTTCAAAATCTACATATTTGCCCTTATCCTAACAACATCTTATCAAAATATTTCACTTTATGAGCAGAAGTTATCAAACACATACATGTTTTTTTTCCGGGATAGGTGCTAACTTCATAAAAACTTGAAAGTGAGTCACTCTGGAAGACTTCCATAAATGTGGTGTCAAATTTTCCCATTTTCTTTGTAAGTAACATTTCAAGGGTTTTGTATTTTGTTTAGGTCAGATAAATTTTGTGGAATAGCCCTATAATTTAGAGCCATGAGTTTTCAGAATTTGAAGCAATAACACAACTTTGTCCAAGGTACCTTAATTTGATTCCAAGCAAAATAAAATTACATATTAATATAATGGAAAAGTAAGTGAATTAGAGGCTTTTTGTGGATATTAGATTTTATGCTAGATTAAATCTGTATTAGTCAATTGCAATTTGAATTAAATATAGTAGAGCATTTGATTACAGGATGAATCAATTGATTATTAATATTATATAGACATATGCAGTAGATTAGCGACCATACAAAGTAAATCAGTAACACCCTTTGTCGACCTTAGTGTTCTTAGGGTAAAGTGCTCACCTCAAGATCCATTGTTTGTGGGTTCAAACCTAGCTGGGGTTGACAGATTTTTTTTGAGTGATAAAAATCTGTAGCACAACTTCCTTTGGAGGAGAAGTAAAGCTATACAAAAGGGGGCCTCTGTCCCTTGTTGATTGTGGCATGAAAAAGAAATCTGGAAGGTATGTGAAAATACCCTTATCGGCAAAATTGGTTGGCTCTTTTGACCTCACTCAATGAAATTATTGAGTGCTGATATATTCAGTCGATGCAGAAAGTGAATGTTAAATACCTCAAATAAATAAATAAATAGTAATGCCCGTTGGTGTTCACGGAGACTAAATGTCAGGCTCATCTAGTTTGGTTTCCCAGCGACAGGGAGATTACTGTGTTAAGGTTTGAATTTCAGTCGGGTATATAGAAAGGGTAAGTTTAAAAAAAGTGTTTCCCATATGCCCTCCATGTAGATGTGAGAATATTTCCTTTAAATTCTACATTCCTCATTGTTACTCCATGAGCGTAATTAAACATGCTTTATAGCCTGAATGAATAGTAAGGTGTGGTGGGGAAATTGCTATAGTTCATATAGTTACTGCTACTAATTCTGACTTACTTTATCCTAAATAATAGATCTATACCAAAAATATATATATATATTATCTTGATTTTATATTTAGTATGTTTATTTTGGGATTATTGTGCTGGCTATTGTGTACTTGAAATATCTTACCTAAGCAAACAGGAAGAGAAGAGAAGAGTCTAGATAAGACACCTAAGTCCCAACCACATTGTGGTGAGGTAAAAGACAGTGGACATAGCCGTCCTGCCGAGTCAGAGGAAATCACGTCTGCATACACCTCTGGTGATAGTTTGACTTTGAAATTATTTTGAGCCTCCAATCAAATTTTGAAGAAAGCCTTTATTCTCGAAATTGAGATGAAGTTGATTAAACTCAAAGAATGAGAGAAGAATGAGTCATGAATAATTTTTCTCGCAGTTTGGCTCATCTTAAAAAAAATGCATAATCCCCACTGTTGGTCATAGCAAGATCGAAAGTTGAAAGAGGGTTGGAAGGGTAAGAGTAATTCCAACTCGTCAGGGGCTTGTGGTAAGGTCCCCCAACAGTAGATGGCAAGGAACATTCTATATTGAATCCATCTATAATTTTAACTAAGCATTGCAGAGTGTAGATTAAACTATACAGTAAAATTTTGTATTGCACCAACTGAAGGTTTTAAATATACCTAATACAAAAATGGTAGGCCTATGTACAAGGAAAAATCAAAATATTTCAACTAACTTTGTAGATATCAGGTTTAGCTAAGAAGTAGTGGGTTTGATTCTGACCTTAAAGAGTATTTCCATAAGTATTTTTAAAGTTTCCTCCATTTTAATCGTTTTTTCAAACCACTCAACATTTTAAACTGAGACAGAGAATGAAATTCATAAGTTATCTATTGAAGTTTAATACATATTTTTAATGCAGTGTCATTGTTGTATTAAAACTTTACATATGACTGACATAAAATATCATTGAATGGTCATCGATTTGATACAATTTTGAGATTGGGGTTTTTCACATCTGATGATAAACATGATTACATTAACCATAGTTGAAATCAACCATTTAAAATGTCGCTACCCGCTACTACAGTGTTTTTTTTCTTCTTTTACCTAGATTAAACTAAGCTATGTATTTATTCTAAAATAAAAGTGCCTTAGCAAAATAAACTGCTATTAAAATTTCAATATTTTCTACACCCAAAGTTGGTGTGTATGTGAATTTTTAAGGCTCACTTTGCTGCTGAGATTCTGGATATCGGTGACTTGAATTACTTAACATACACCAGAATTCTCCTGGAAAGAGGATGAGAAACCCTTCCCAAGATATGAAGTACCAGTCTTTCAGGTCAGATTATGGTAAGTACACTTGCTGTATGGCAATGCCGGTACCAACAGGATACATATGGTACAACAAATACTGGTACTGTATTATGAGATTTATAGTTACTCAAATATGTAATATCAATCATTTTTCATGCCTTTCACTTATAACTCACAATATTACCTTTTAAACTTTTAGTAATGGGCCACCTACATATATCCAGGTTGTCCCTTGAAGAACTTCATCTCTCAGTTAAGAAAGTTACTAGATCTACTTTCATGTATGTATAGGCCCCCTACACCAAACCCTGTTCTAAAGTTGTAATTTTTACAAGCAGGACCATTTTAAGAAAATGTGAGGCCCGGGAGAAAAAAATCTGTGGCCTCCTTTTGTATAGCATTTTTCAGTTTTAGCACTAAGCCGTTGTAATATATTGATATTCACTTATTGTTACTTAACAATTTCTCATGTTTATGGAATATTGAGCTACCCATTAAATGACTGTACTTTATTAAATGCGAGCAATCAATCCAATTGAGTTAACAAAAGTAAATTCCTCTTCACACCGTTGCATTGCTAGTTTTCTGTAGGCCAACAGCGGTAGCACAATGGTGGCGTATTCTACTGTACTGAACTTGAATAACGTGAATTTTAAATTACATAAAGTTAGGGTTTTCAGGAATCTGGAATGGAATCCTATTACTAAGCGAATATTTATTACTATTAGTTATCTGTACACTATTTGTTGCAAAACTTTGCCCCCACTCCCCTCTTATCCCCTAGACGCGGCCCTGGTTACAAGTATAATATGTTAGCTCTTTTGATAACAGTGGGTTAGTGAAATTTTTGAATATCTGATACTATTAACTTTCTTTAAACTTATCTTTTAATGTTTAAAAAATAAATAAGTGTATTGTTAAATTCTTAGCTCCTTTTTTACTTTTGTTACAACTTCAAGCTACAACACTAAAGTACCTACAACAAACAATAACTCTAAAGGACTTACAACAGTAATTATTAATAAAACTACCTGTCAAAAATGATGGAACATGAATTTCTGGGTTATTTTGATCTTATTCCTAGTCATGAAGTTTGTTTATAAATCTTAAAATTAGTGTTCTAAAAATTATGTCTTGTAGTCAACTTGAAGTGAGTTGTTTTTCAACTGCCTTTCAATGCACTATTGAAGCATTTCTGTAATATTGCATTGAAATCTTCTCCAATCTCCATGGCCAAGAAGTTTGCTAAAAGAATTTTATGTTCTTCAATTTGCACACAGACTAATAACAAGTGTTTTATACTTACAATATTTTATTTTTCCTAAACAGTAATAACTTGACCAGATACTGAAACACAACATATATGGTCCATGTTTTCACAATGACTAGTGTTATGTTAATGGATTTTGTTTCACTTCCAATGCCGGAGAGATAACAATTGAAAGAGGAAGCCTGAGGGAGAAATGGAGGGGGCCTGACCAAGATGTAAAGATAAATCATATCAAAGAGACTCGAATAATAGCTATGACATCTTACCATACCACTGATTGGTAGTTAAAGATGAACCCATATACATTAATATTGGTGAACTCATTTGTGTCTGCCCCTACATCCTTGGTTCAGATCTTGTCCAAGTTAGTATACGACCTGATCACCCTGTGCGCCATAGATTTTCCTATCATTTAGAAAAATTATTATTATTATTATTTATTATTATTTATCACCACGTCTTACTACCCTTTTGGGTTATACGCTTTAAGTACTAATCACGCAAATGGATTAGGAACTGGGAAAGTTAAATTAGAGGAAGTGAATCCGCATTTGCGTGGAGGGAAAGTGTAAAACCATTTAGGAAACACCCCCCAGTTCACCCGACCGAGATTGAACCTTGATCTCCCCGTCCTCAGCAGTCGAGCTCAACACGACTAGCACGTTAGCCAACTACACCACCAAGGCGGGTCCGTAGAAAAAAGAAACAATTGCTTGTACATAATTAATTTAGCTAAACTTGATGAAGAATTAGGAAGGAGAATGTATCACAGAACTGTATGAGATTAACAAATAAGTTTATTAAAAAACATATAATAAGAAATAGGATTACATATGATAGACAAAATTTCAAATTAAATACTTAACGATAGCTATGTTCTGTTATCGAGTTAGAAAACATTAGGTTGGGTGACTAGGTATTAATATTATGTAAACAAGTAACTGACATAGAACTTGTGGTTAGTTTAATAACTCTAGAAATAGAGATATTCACTCTTACTCGAACGAAGATATGTCTGTCGCAACACTGCAACGGTAAAAAGGGGAGTTAAGTTTCAGAGAATATATTGAAAGACAATCTAGCCGGATTAATACCTGAAAGGTCTAATCATGAAAAATAGTGAAATAATAGAAAATAGAAACATAGCGTCAAACCCTATATTTTATAATTACTAGGAAGAATACTATTTAAGCTAGCAATCTAGTATTAACCCTCATGGGGAGATTAAAAAAAAAATCCTACAAGAGGAGCTTCTATTTAACAGACAATAGATGGCTAACAACCAAGCATCTACACATATTTTATTTTTACTATGGCTGGTCATTTACTAATGAGTACTGCCAGAGGAATCAATAGTAAATTAATTCATTTACCCATAACAAGGGATTACAGAACCTAGTACAAACTATCTTTGAATACTTAGATAAATATGGTGCCTGAAGGGGCTGAAAGAAAGCATTATGCTCGTGGGCCACTACTTCAATCTAGTAGTGCTCCCACAGGTTGCACACCACAAATAACTACACAAAAAGGGTGCAATAAAGAATGCAAACAAGTCGGTGACCTAACTAGGTCCTAGACAAAAGTTTTCGATTATATGATTGTAGCCATAAAGAGATTTTAAACATGATTATGTCGTTTAGGGTTTCATGAAAATATAATGTTATCATATGGACTTAGAAGAGGAAACCAAATCCATGGACTCGGTATACTTAATCACCTGGTCCTACACATATGTAGAGCATAGAGCCCTCGTATTTAAGCTATGCCTTTTGGGAATAGGGAAATAATCGTCAAACTATCTGACCTAAGTAAACTATGTCTGATGGACATAGAAAATAATGTTAGCCATTCTGACTAGGGTAACCATGTCTGAGGGACATACAAATTAATGTTAGACATCATGACAATAAAGCTTGTGTGATGGACACAGAAAATAAAACAAAACATTCTAATACATTAATATATGTCCAAGGGACATAAATAGTAACGTCAGATATTCTGACACAATACTAAATGTCTCATTGACATTGAAAATAAAACAAAACTATCCAATAGATCCATCTATGTCTGAGGGAAATAGAGCAACATCAGACATTCTGATATAATACTCATAGTCTCAGAAGAGGCTTCCTCGGCGATGCGGTGGTGATACCGATGCCTTACACATTGTGGCCACCAGTAGTCCTCGGTGCTGAAGTTTAGTGCAGTAGTTCTTCCTCCAGCGATTTATTACAATGGAATACAATAATGTGAGTCCCAGGGAACTCATTATATAGCTATAGAACGGGCTCGGAAAATGAACTACATCAGGAGATCTAAGGGGAGAAGGGAGGAAGAGTTGCGAAATAACTCCACTTGCTCAATAGCGCTGTTTGAACGTGTGGTAAGCAGAGAAAAACATCTTTATTTTCTTTAATGTGTGCCCTTCGAATAAGACATAGCAATCCTTGCGATCTCGAGACGGTCCACTGGGGCATTGTTTCTTGATGCTTGGGCATTTCCCAGCAACATCAATTTAGTGTGAGTCACTACTTGCTACATCCTATTGGAATAAATTAGTACTTGTTATCTTGTTTTAATTGTCTTTATAGAATTTTAATTAGCTTTATGAAATTCTTGATTGTAGATGTCATATTATACAAATGACATGCTACACCTTGATTCATGTGTGTCCATTTTATAACATAACACTATATTTAATTAATATGTTTTTGTTCAAGCGCCAGATAATTTAACGTTCTCTACCACCAATTTTAATGGTTTTGATTTAAATTAGAGATTACAAAGTAATAATTATGGTTAGTTTATTTAACAATTTGATTATGATTAACATTTAAAGAGTGAATATTAATAATAAAAGTTGATTTGGAGTGACTAGTTCACCTCCATCCCTTGAGATATTTCCCTAGTTAGAAATAAATTGGCCAAGGTCGCTTTCATTGTCTTGAAAAACTGCAACTTTGGTCAGGTTGGGGAAATCTTGTAAGAATTATCCTGTTTTTTGATGCTTGTTTTTATGTCAGGATTATAAATACTTTAAAAAAGTATGCAAAAATATACGATATGCTTTGTTGCTATAGTTTGAGAAAGTGAGAACAAGTGTTGGCTCTCGACATCTTTCACTCTGACAAATAAATTCAGGAAAAGTTAACATTAAATATATGTTATGCCTCAAATACTGTTCACAGAATGTTTAGAAAGACACCTTGTTTTTATTCTCTATTTTTTAGAAGGGAGCTTTACGTTATATTGACAAGTCGCTAATGATTTGATTTTGTACCTAACTAGTACAATTTCTGATACCAAGGTTGGATGTGTTGTAAAAACTAGTTTTTAGCAAATCATGCTTTACTAGTTACAATTTTATATTAAACAATATAAGATAGTCCAAGACTTAATATAGATTAAACTCATCTACTAATATTGGTAATGACAATATGTCAGCCAAGTTTGATTTATTATCTTTAGAATAATACAATAAACTAGTCACCTTTTATAGACCTTAATAGCATTGACAGTGTCAAGTAGATAGCTTCCACAAAACTAGTTTTACAATCAATTTTATTTGGTTCAAACAAAATGTGCCTATAACAGAGTCGGTAATAGTATTTAAATTGCAATAATCCCTGCTTGACAACAATTCAATATGGCTGTGATTATTGATTTATGTATTGAACTAGTATATAATTTCATCAGTTACTATATATACTCACAACTTTAATTAGCCCCTTGGCTACAAGACAAAATCCGACACCTTAGCTCAGTCGGTAGCATGTCTGCCTACTAAGCTAAGGGTGCCGAGCTCAACTCCCAGCATGGCTGAAAATTTATCATTGGTGAAATACGGGTTTACCCTTTCACATTGATAAATTAACGGCCTGGGACTGGATGTTGTGCCTATCCTAGTCTTAAGTTAGATTATAAGGCCTATAAAGCTACGACAGGTCTAGTCAGCTGGTAATGGAAAAATGTATGGCTTGAATAAAAAACTGACCCAGACCACAGGCTGAAAACAGCAATGGATGTAGTAGTAAGGCAACAAGACAAAACCAAAATGGCACCTTACATTGCCATGCAAATCTGAATGTCACAGGTTTAGTTCCTGGGTCAAGTTTGTCATTTTTTGTTTCAATTGTTTTTAAATCAACTATTTAACAAGGATATGACTGAGTCTAGTGAACAAAGCTACATAGCCAAGGTTCCTTCTGTTGAGTGGTGTAGCTAACATTAAGAACAAGGGGAGACTGAAATATTAGTTACAATCGTCTTTCCTAGTATATCTTGTATTAGCTCTAGTTGACATTTTAATTAATCTCTGATTTTGGTTCACATGATAGGTTAGATTTATAATGACACACTAAACCAGATTTATTCATCAGCTCTTCTTTTTCCATTTTAAAACTTAAAAAAAAAACTAAATATATTTTAAATAATCTGAGTGTGCATGCTACACAAATCATTGTCTTCAGAGTCAAAGTTAAAAGTAAATAACAATTTTTAGAAAAGTTTATGTCCAAATGGTAAGACCACAAGATTTATTATGAAAATATTATTTAAAAACATATTAGCACTAATGTCTATTCACCTGTAATGAACTGTGTTCTTTGTGTATGAAATAGTTCTTATTTAACGCATATGATGGCAAACATTTTTATGTTTGGTAGTAGGGCAGTTATTTCATGTCTGATTATATTAAAGAGAAATCCTTTCTCAAGTATTAACAACCCCCCATTCCCCAACGTGTTTTCCTCCGAAACTTTCCAAAGCCCTCTTTGTGCCAAATCTTTTGACAAGAGTTCAAATCGCAACATTGCCAAGTATTAAAAAAAAAAATTAAAACTGTTCACAAAATATCACATACAAATTGAATAAACTAACATTTATAAAATGAAGAAGTAATGTTTATTATATAACTGTTTGTTTATATGCATAATGTTACTATCAATACAAATTTAGTAGTATGTTAACCCACATCTAAACACCAAACAGTTTGACCACTCTGTCGAGACTAGTTTCGTATCTAGGTTGGTAGAGGCACCCCTGGAGTAGGGATGGAGACGAAGGAAATCACAAAGTAGTAATAACAACTATAAATAATCATATTTGCTACAAAGTGATGCAAGTCAATAGGGGAAGGGAAATAAATAAACAATATTTTCTTCGTGCAAGAAGCAATTATATAAGTTTTATCACTTTGGGAGTTGTTTTTAAACTTACAGTAGTATGAATCTTTGATATCTATTTTTCTTAACTGTCCAATAGAAGGTTTGGGGGGGGGACTTAGTCTCGTAGTTTATCCTGACGCTATGCCCTCGCTTCTGACATTCTGGAGGTCATCAACGCATGAAATATTATTATTAGCTTGGGAAATATACATATACCAATTATAATTTAATACTAGTATACTGCTATTAGTTTCTTTAATTCCAATACAAAATATCACAAAATGGATAATTAATATTAGGAAATAGGGAAATGTACAAAGTCTTAACCACATGTTTTCAAGCATTAGATTTTATTAAAACAAGATCTATGATTGAAACGATCAAGCCAAAGTAATGAAGGTAAAAATAAAGTTAGCCAGTACTGGAACTAGAATGAATAAAACAAATAATATTTGTGTGTTTCTCCATTAGATCTCTACATATTATTTTAACCAAACTAAGAAATAAAAATTAAAACTCCATGCCAAGATTTATTTTTTTATTAAAATCTTTCATACATAGCTGTCACAATATACAATAAATAATATAATAGATGATTTAAAACAAATAATAAATTTAAATATTAATATCAACAAAAGTAAATAGAGGTAATTATGTTTGTTTGCATTTTGACGGCAATTAGTGTTTTAGAGTAAAAATGGTCAAGTAACCAGTGTTGCCTACCTTGATTTAGAGTGGGTGCAGTGTGCAGGCTCAAGCCATATGGCCTTGAAATTCCATTTCCTCTATTTTTACCTGTGCAATCCTCCCACCACTTTGATGGTTCAACTTTAAGTAGCTTACCCTTCTTGACATTTATTAAAAATACTCCTGTTCTAGTGTCCATTTATCTGATTGTATGTACACCAAAAACTGACAATTTCATCTCGCTTTTACCAATACTTAGATTGTTACTATTTTTTTTTAACATTAAGTTTTTATGCTGTTGAAAGATAATATCTTAACGGCCTGGGACTGGATGCTGTGCCTATCCTAGTCTTAAGTTAGATTATAAGGCCTATTAAGCTACGGCAGGTCTAGTCAGCTGGTAATGGAAAAATATATAGCTTGAATAAAAAACTGACCCAGACCACAGGCTGTAAACAGCAATGGATGTAGTAGTAAGGCAATATATTATATTGGTTCCATGAACTTTTCATCACAATTTTCATGAACAACTCAAAAAGCATAAACTGTAAACAATTTAAAAAAAGAAATACATATTGACACTGCTACTTAAAAATTCAAATCAATATAACAACACATTTTTTTTAATATATAATAATCTTTTGTTTCACTGCATTAACAAAAAAAAAAAACTAAGTAAAAATGAAATATATTAATATATGAATATGCAGGGGCACCAGCACATTTTTAAGTCCAGGAAGGGTGGTAGATGAGGAAGGGGAAGCAAAATTATGTTATGTCCAGATTGAGTTAAAGTTAGGTCAAGAAAAAGAAACATGAAAGAAGGGGGTTTAGGTGCGGTTCAAAATGATGTTTTGTTCAGCTAGGTTGATTAAGATAACCTAATATTTATTTAACCTTAACAATACTTTTAATCTATTTTATCTTGTGTGATATGTTCCATTAAAAATCAGAAATGCAAATTTTGAATAAAGGATAAGTTTAATCAATTAATCTTGATCAATGTTACTGGTAGCAAAAATCATAAGTAAATTAGTTCATTTTACCAAGACCTTTTCTTCCCGCCTCCCCACCATGCTGTTCATGCTTCCTCCACCCCCACCCCCATCCAACCCCACGATCCCTCCTCTCACCCCTCTGTAAGAAAATGGCTCAAGTGGGGGAGGGGGGTGTCAATGTACTCATACCCCCTGTCCCCAAGTTCTGGCACTTGTGTAAATATAGGAAGTCATATCTTTACTTACAGGTTTGTGATGAGTAGGAATGGCCATTATTAAAGTAGCATTTGTTGTTTGAAATCAGGGAGTCGAACATGAACCGGAACTGATATGAGAAATTAAGTTATTTTTAAGGAACAAGAATCAGAACCAGAACCCTAAAAACACTTATGAAGAACTGGAATTGAAACCGTTAAATACTTTTCGGTTCATAAAGGTTCTATGTTCTTAAAGGTTCCTAGTTTTACAAAAATGTATATAATTTTGATAAGTTGCACACATTTTTTTTCTTTCCTTAGCTTAATTTAACTTTGAAATGTTGTGTTTTCCACTTTCTCAGTAAGTTCTGAAAGGAATTGATATATTTTAGTTTACTACTTTGTTTTAAACCTCTTTTCTAAGGTGATTATAAAAGAGTATGAGAGCCTTTTGCAATACACACTAATGAGTTTAGATTCCAGAGGAATGTCATGACTGTCACATGGTTCATTGTTTTCTCACTTTAATGTTTAAGCTAGAAGTTTAAGAAGATGTATTTAGCTTTGAGAGAAAGCAGATAATACCACATTCCTTAAAAGTTGAAATACTGAAATTAAGAAATAAATTCTTTTGGACAAGCAGTCTAAGCCTATTGTACTTAGTAGGTACTTCCTGGAAGTGAAAACTGATAATCTTATGGTTGGTCGAACACATTATTTTAGAGGAGAAAGGGGATGTAAGGTGGCAACCTGCAAGTTTTTATATTTTTTCACTCAAGTTTAAATTAGAAAGTATCTCAGTGAATGTGTTCCTTGTGTACAGTGCGGAGGTGATTATTTTTGTTGTTAGTCAGTAGTTTAAATAATATTATTGATGGGGCATGGTAAAGAAAACCCCGTTATAAAGTGTTTTGACCATGAGATTGATGGTGACAGATCAAGATGCAAATTAGAAGGATGCACTATTGTTATTAAAGTATGTTTTTTTTATCTAGCAATACTTTTGATCCAGAGTGTTATTTCCAAAGTGATTTTCTGCTCTCCTTTCATGCAAATGTGGATACACTTTATCTAAATATAAAATATAACTCTCCTTATTCATTAAAAAACCATTATCGAAATTGGTACATTAACATAGCTCGAATGGATGGAAAGATGCTGTGCTAAAAATAAAAAATCTACTAAAGAACCAGAACACTTTCAGGAACTGAAAAGAACCATAGCCTTTAAAATGTTTGTTTGGAGAAGAGGAACCAGAACCAGAACCGATAAAAGTTTTGGTTCGACTCCCTGTTTGAAATATTCAGAGTAGAGTTTTGACAGGCTCTTTCCTGCACTTTAGTTTTAATTCACAACGAACTTGCTACATTTATAAAGTGGTAATAATAGAAATGACATTTATTCATTAATTTAATAAAAGCGTTGAATTCATTTGTCTCATTGTGAATTGTTTTAAAATTAAAAGCCTATATTTATTTTTAAAAATGTAACCACCTACAAATAAACTAATGCATCAAGTACATATTGATCATGGATATAATGCTAGGTGTCATTTGGATTCAAGAAAAGATACAATTTTATCTTCATTAGTGGGACTTTTTTTTCTATTAGGTAACAACTATAATGATATATATTAGTACTTATTGGCCATACAAACAGTATTTTTGCTGAGCAAATCAAAGCTGATGAGACATTATTTAAAATTCAGCAGAACTATTTTTATATTGTCTTTTCAAAACACTAATTGAAGAACAATGTTCAAAATATGCATTTGAATAAAACAAACCCTTATTGAATAACCAATAATTGAAATTGTCTATAGTAAATATTGACCTATTCTTTGATCTCTCTTTTAAGTCCTAAGATAAAAGGTACTTTTAAGTATGCAAATTTTTTACTTAGTAATAAAAAAATTATATTAATATAATTACAAAAAAGTATTGTTGTAATCTTTACACAAGTGCTATCTATTGGCTATAGGTTTATATATTCTATCGTAATATAATATTATGTACTAAGACTAATGCTAACAATGTAGCTGGAGAACACACATTAAAATATTCAATAACTTTTATAAATATAAACAAAACAACTTAATTGACAGACGTGATCAACAAATGCCTGGAATCTTCATCATTATTTTTTTATTTCTAAGAATAAAGAGATATGATTAAAATAAAAGAATGACAGAACTCACATTTTGTACAGTCCATTCACAAAATACTGTAATATATGTGAAGAAATATGGTCTACAGACATTTAATTAGATATACCTATTAACCTGATACAGTACAGTATATTATATGTTTGATACATTATTGTTTAACAAGCATAAATATATCTCATTCTTTAAATGTCAACTTTTAACTATTACAAAAATATACACATTCCCTGTAAATAGCTCACTCTATAAAAACAAGATTTATTGAAATATAATCAATGCATTATTAACATCTTTATATTTTACTTTCTTTTTTATATGAATCACCTAAAAAGCCTTATAATACTGAATTTTTTATTTTTTTTAGATTTTAATGAAAATGTATGTTTTTTCATGTCCTCACTTCAGAAAATATACTATTTGCTATTTAGTTTGAATTTCCTCGTGTATTTCATTACACATATGTAGCATTTGAAAAACTGGGCCAATTTTCTTCAAATATGGCACTAAGGAATATTTATATCCTAGTTGGAATGCATTATTATAATACAACATACAAATTAGATTATCTTATCCTTGTTAACAAGCAAAAATTTTCTTTTTTCAAAATAAAACCTGCTCTAAAGATTTTTATTTAATTTTACCAATTTATAAAAGGTAAAGTACAAAGTACATTAGAAGCTCATTTATTCAAATTTGGTGGAACAAGTCCAATCTAGATATTCAAAGTTCTAGATAATCCATATTTTGAGAATGGTTCATTGTTAAGGATGTAAAAAATTGGACATACCGTAAACAATATGTTATTGAAATAACACATTTACTTACATATAGTATGATTGAGTATGAGGAATAAGATGTGATTCTCTGTTGCAAACAAATACAGAATAAGGTCAACAACTTATAAAAAGAACAAAAATTTTTGTTAGTTTGAAATGTAATGATCAATCTCAAAGTTAATTTTTGCCATATTTCTTTGATTCTAAGACGCCATCGATTGTAAGACGCACCTTAATTTTTCAGTACCGCCAATAGAAAAAAGCCAAAAAGCAATCTTATATCTAATAAATATTTTTATTATAGAATTCAATTTACTAACAACACATTACAGGCAGTACTTTATTTATCAGTAAGTGGTATCACTTCCTTCTGAATCAATATTGAAATCTACTTCATCTACAGAGTCTAATTCTTCTGAGCCAAAGTGCTAAGTGTGGGAAGAATCAAAAAGAGCTGTGATTATAAGATGTGTTTGATGTTTAGATTGTGTAATGATACAGAATTTTGCCCCTACGTTTAGGAGCCAATTGAAGTGGTACAGTTTAATTACCTGATAATTGACCTGTGATCGAGCACTAATTAAAGCGGTACAGTATTTTTTAGGATATAATGGGTATTTATAGCCCCGTGATCGAGCGCCAATTGAAGAGTTTCGTTATGGGTCCCACGTTTGGACGCCAATTGAAGTGTTACTGATATAAATCACTTTATTTAGTATTGAATAATAACACAATTGTAAAGTTTGATACTATTTATTTATTCAATAATCACTATTTATAATGGTCAGAAAACTGATCATGTCGCATAGCGTAACAATTTAGAGAAACGGCTGATAAAACGATCGTAGGAATCGTGGACAGGAGTTGCAGTTCGAGTACATCAAGGACTGGTCTCCTAGTGAGGTTCAATTGCACCATCTTCCATATATATCTATTGCTCATGGAAGCTTCTAGAAGCTTGTGTTTAGAAAAAGTAAAATACAATATAAAAAAACATCTGGATGGAAATAGAATGTTAGAGAACAGAAAGCTGGCTCAAATTACCGTTTAGAAATGTATATCGATCTTTCGAGAAGAGGAAGTTATTTTTATTCAAAGACATTTAAATTGTCATTCTGACTTTACAGGTCCTATGTCACACAGTCTGACATCATTTATAGTAGCTCTTGTGCATTCTTGGAAGAAGAAGTGCTTTAAGCGCCATGTAATGGATTATATTATTTAAATAAAATAAAATAGGTTTGTAAAATTAGGACGAGATTATTGTAAATGCTCTCACATATTCTTTAGGGGCAAATCAGGTACATTACAATTGCATAAAAAGTGCATCTTAGAATCGAAGATATACGGTATATTAGCTAAGAGTATTTTGGATGATTGCAATTCAGATAAACGGGGTCTTAGCAGTTCATAAATAAAATGTCTCAAAAGTAGCAATATTGTGTTGAGATGTATTTTATTTCTTAGAATGCATAAGCAAGACTATTATTTTTAAATTAACATAAATATGTTATTTTTATTTAAATTTTTTTTTATAGGTAGTTTGATCTATTTCAAAACACAAAAGGAGATAAATTAAAAAAAAAATTAAGTATATTTAGACATAAGAGTTTTTAAGTGTATTTGGACTTTGATGCAAATTGACCTCGTTAAAACCTTTATCACACTTGATGAAATTATGTGTGCAGTTTATGATTCACCATATTTTTATATCTCATCAGACAGATTGTAAATTTAATTTGAATTTTTGAAGGAAACTCATTGAACAATATCATCACTGATATTTTATTTTCAGTATTTATATAGTTACAAGTTTAGATCAATTTTTCTAAGAAATTAGGTGTTATTAAAACTAATCATAAAATGGTAGCACCAATTAAAGTTTTTAGAAGTATTTAAAAAACAGGTTTGACAAAGAGTAAATTAATTTTAAAACATGAAACATTCACTCCACCACATTAATACATGATATGTTTATTTATTATTAAGATTGGCATTTTTATTAGGTAAGTACAGTCACAAAAAATGTGCATTGTACAAAAGTGCAAATAAACATGTGTTTATATTAATAAAAGTTTTTGTAGAAATTTAAATTCATAATGATTGTGTACAACAGTATTTTATAATATTATATTAATCAAATATTTAGAAAGACTAAATCCCCTTTTATTCAGTTTAATGTGATTTTTTAAACCCGATAATTAGAGAAATAATAGCTCAAGCATGGCAAGATAGAAAATATGTTACTTTTTATGAACTGTTTAAAAATATAATACATGTTTTATATTTAAATCTAACACTCTTTCTTGCTTTTTATTATATATTATCTTTTATACAACATTATTAATAAAAGTTAATTTTAATTTTAATTTGAGATGAATATTATTTAGATGTATTTTTAAAATGGCATGTTTGTGTGACAATATTCTCTTAAGAGGAGTTTCCTATAAAAATAATGAAAGGGAAAACAAAATATAAACTATATCATCAAGGAACTCCTCTCCTCTTTGGCAAGAACCTATAGTTTAACGTTGGCAAATAACAAACTATTGTTTACTTGATGATTTGGGATAAGACTATCTTTTATTATACTTTTACTAACCTTGTATCTTTTCACACAAGATAGAAATTTTAAAAAATCCAACACCTTATCTCAGTCGGTAGCGTGTCTGCCTACTGAGCTAAGGGTCCCGGGTTCAATTCCCAGCGTGGCCGAAAACTTATCATTGGTAAAATATGGGTTTACTCTTTCCCAATGATAAATTTACATCTGAGACTGGATGTTGTGCCTGTCCTAGTCGTAAGTTATAAGACATATGAAGATTACGACAAGCCTAACCAGCTGGCAGTGGAAAAAAATATTACTTGAATTAAAAAAAAAACTGACCCAGACCATGGGCTGGAAAGAGTATTGGATGTAAAAAAAAATACATCAAAATAAATTATAAGCTCTAATTTATGTTAAAATACAAGTATATTCAATTATCCGATATAAACAATTATAGCATTTAATAGGTAGTTATTATCTAGTTGCTCGACCTATCATGAGAAGATTAAGTATATGGTTAAGTGTGGTTAAGCCAGTTCTTTAATAATTAAAGGTCTCAAAAGATTTCGAGTAAAATACATATTTAGTTTATTCAAGTCTTTCAAGATTTGAATTGTGCCTTGACATGTGTAAAATAAAAAAGGAGCAAGGGCACCATGATGATAATTTCTAGTTAACTAAACACAAATCATCACAGGATAATATGCAAAGTCATATCACAATATTTTTTTCCCAAACAAATATCATAAATATTCAATGTGCTGTTTATGTAGTGTGCATAATGTAGATTATATATATAAATTTATGTTTATTACTTGGGAAATGACAATATATTTAATGCAATTAAACATTATATATTATCTTAGTTAATTATAGTTCAAATTCATAGAGACCTGTGGATATATGTTACTCCCCATAGTAGACATTACCACCATATCATCTGTTTGCCAGAGAATATTACTGGTCTCGGAAAATACAGTCACTATCACTAGTAACTAACAAGCTTACTTTCCAACCATAAATACGAACACATCACGCATCGTGTTTTCAATAATTATGTAAATACATCTGAAATAATGTATACATAACAACAGTGAGAGTGCAAGTATCCAATTTTACCATTGGAAACAGATGAAAATGCAAGGAAATATTTTTAAATAAGAGATAGTTGATTTACACAAATAAATGTACTCTAACCTCACACTTGTTAATTTCAAAATAAAACATGCAATGTAAAACATTTCCATGAACTCAACTGAATACAAAACCTGTCGAGGACCTTTGGCTGCTTATGTGGGACATGATTTGAGGCAATACCTACTGATACCTGCTGAATGAATGTCATTTTACAGTGTAAGCTTAAAAAAAAAAAAGTGGTATCTATCAATATTATATGATACTTGAACAAAGATAGATATAACATTAATATATTATTATTTATTATTATTATTTAGCACCGCGTCTTACTACCGTTTGGGTTATACGCTTTAAGTACTAATTATGCTAATGAATTAGGAATTGGGAAGGTTGAATTAGAGGAAGTGAGCCCGTATTTGCGTGGAGGGAGAGTGGAAAACCATTTAGGAAAAACCACCTCCAGTTCACCCGACCGAGATTCAAACCTCGATCTCCCCGTCCTCAGCAGTCGGGTTCAACACGACTAGCGCGTTAGCCAACTCCGCCACCGAGGCGGGTATTAATATATTCAATGTGTACTTTAATGTAGACATTAATACTAACTATTAAATCAACAACAGCTTTCAACAAAGGTTTGGAAAGAGTTAAAGGAAGACGGACAAATACAAACATGTCATCTCATCATTAAATACAATTTAAGGGGTGCTGTACCATAGCTTGTTTTAATCTCCATTATTATGTTAACAGCATGACATAAAACTCTGGGATGATGTCCTGGTCAGACCCTGTTCACTACCATTTTTTTTAAAGTACTATGTGTTGTTTTTAATGCCATATATCTCACAGCCTGTTTGAGCTCAAGCGAATTAATTTTGATCACATATGTCAGATTGAATCCATCCACATTAAAGAAAAATGTTTAAAACCTGAGAAAATAATTACAGCTCTATTTGAAGAAGAAAGGTGTTGGGGGAATATTTGGGCAAGTGTTAAAAAGTATTTGAGATTGAATCCAAGTTCGAATTTTTAGAAGGTCAAGAAAGTAAAATAGGAATAAATAAAAGGCACAAAGACAATCTGGATTTTACAATGAACATAGAAACACAATTTTAACTTTGTAATGCTGCCACTTGATAAAGACTGCGCCTTGAATAAAATACAAGATAAAACATACAAAAAAATAAGAGAGAAATGGTAAATTGGTAAATTATTATAAGATACCTATATAAATGGAACTATTAACATTAAGTACAAACATGAATTGAATTTGAATATATACCACACTGTAAATTATTTTATTATATTAGATATTCACATCCAATTTAAGTGTTTCATGTTCATAGTCATTTAAGTTAACTGTTCCTTTTATATGTTCCTATTTATATGTATTTCCTGATGAGTTTGTTAGAATGAAACCTACCTTGAGGGAGTGAACAGTAAAATTCACTTTTATTCAAATGGCTTCCATTTACCTTTTTGTCCAGTAGCAATACTGTAAGGTGTGAACTTTGCTTCTCTTTTAATTGTAAAAGTCAGATTGTGTCTGTGCCTTTTTTTTTCCCTATCCCTCTTTACTGTTTGTAACTTCATCCATATATATATAACAAAATGTATCTCAACAAAATAAAAGTTTCCCTTTGTAGCTTAAAGTTTTGTTACTGTGGGCTAGTAAATTATGTAAATACAATTTTAGAAAATAAAATTTAAAGCCAATCTTAGAGTGAATTTATAAGACTTGAGCTTTGTGGAATAGTTTTTTCAGAGAAATGGCACACATGCAAAATTTTAATATCACACCTTGACATAAATGACACATGGCAGAAGACATTTTTTAACTAATAATATATAGTAATCAATAAATATTATATATATTCTCACAAAGACATCAAATTGATTGACATAAATGATTTGTTGTAATTCTTTAAAGAGTTATTATGATATTTCTGTTTCTGTAATTTTCAAATGCTTGTACGTAAAATGAATCATTTTATATTCATTTTGTTTTGGAAATCAGATATATACAATTTAAGCAATAAAACCCATATATGTATTGTGGTGGAAGCCCCAAACTCTTAACCCTTTTCCTGGCGCGGCTGTTGAACAGCGTCTTTGTTTGCCTGAACGGCCCCTTATGCAGGTATGAATCGACATTTCATTGCAATTAGTTGTTGTAATGCCATCTAGTAATGAACTACTCTACCTTTAGCCAGTATGAATAGTTCATGTTGAAGCTGCAATGCTCTACTACAACCATGAATAAAGTAACAAATGGGAAAAATAAATAAGTAGCAAAATTATTTGATTGATAAGAGAGTATAAAAGTATAAAATTGGCTGCTGGGGCTATGCAAAAGGCTGTGCTACATGTACACCAAGGGATGGATTGAAATTACCACTAATCTCGTGGAAGTTTTTTTTTAAAGACCTTCATTTCAAATATTAACTACAAAGAAAAAATGGCACCAAATGACTGTATTAAATTATTCATTAAAAGGTGGATAGAAGGGTAAGACCTAAAAACTTACTAGAAAATTGTAGGCTTCAAAGTTCACAATCAAAAACCCAACAAAACACATAATTATATAATTGTATTTATATTCATATTAACCTAGTAAGGAGAAAATAATGATAATTTATGTAAGGGACAAGCTTAATGAGAGTATAAAAAATAAAAAGGTGGAAAAAATACTAGTATTCTAGTATTTTAGTATCTAGTATTTTTTCCACCTTTTTATTATTAGATAGATACTAGATACTAAAATACTAAAATACTAGTATTTTTTTCCCCTTTTTATTTTTTATACTCTCATTAAGCTTGTTCCTTACATAAATTAACATAATTATATATTTTTTGGGGTTCATATCTTCTGCTGAATACTGAATCTGAATCTTCTGCCCAAAAATTTCATAATTATGTGTTTCATTGTGTTTTAATTGTGAACTTTGAGGCCTAAGATTTTCTGCTAAGTGTGTAGGCCTTGTCTTTCTATCCTCCTTTCAATGTCTAATTTCATATTAACTACAAAGATTTTCAATGTACTCAGTCAATTGGTAGAAATAATTTCTAGTAGAAGTTCAGAAAATATTCTGCCCAAGAAAGTTTAAACATAATTTAAAATAGTGAAAGATGTCTGTATAATATTTTAGAGATTTTATTGACATATTTAACAATAACTGCACAGCTATATCTATATTTATAAATATTGATGATCAATGGTTAAAATTGAATTTTTAAAACACTGAGATTGATACAAATAAAGAAAAATAAATTAATGGGTAAAAATTAAGGATTTACGAGTTTTTGAATTTTCAAGCCTAAGTCAAGGTTCTAATAAATACTCAGCTTGAGCTCAATCTACTTATGTGCTTGTTGTATTCTTGCTATGTATTATTCATTTATTCATTGTTTACTCATCTCTACTCTTATGGATGATGTTTGTGAAATGGGGTGAAGAAGTGAGAGGATTAAGGGATTTGAATAATTTGATAAAGAGGATCGTGAAAACATATGGCCATAAGAATTATAGGGTCAGCAACTAAGCGAGCTAGTTGTAAAATTGAGGAGAGGTTTTAGGCATAGATCTAGATGGTATGGAAAGGAATACCTTTTTAAGGCTGGTATAACACAAAAAGATCAGGGAAGACTGTATTACATATACCTCAGTATAAAAGTGGTCTATGTACACTCCTTTTACCCTTAAAAGATAGCATGCTTACCTCGACGGGTTACACTATGGCACAGCTTATAATATTGAACCATATTGTAATCAATCAGGGTAAGACTGCTAACTTTTGAGGTAAACAGATTGTACTTTCTTTTTTTTTTAACTTTGCTTTAACTTCTTTCTCTAGTAAGAGGGCAATATCTCTCTGGGATTGTGTTAAGGTCAGCTCCATGTAAACACTCAAAATAGGAAGGGAATTGAAAGGTTTTTTTCTAAACAATATCAAAATGAATCATAATGTAGTAAGATAGTGTAGAAACACTACCTTAGCCAAAATTGTTTTTTTAATATTTAAAAAAAAAATTCTTTGTAAAAATATTAATGTTAATGTAATTGTAAATATATATATTTTAGTTTGAATAAATAATTGACTTTTATTTACCTAGTTAAGTTTTAGTAGTATGTAGAAGTATTTATTAAGTCAATTTCAACTCGAATTAAAAAAAAAAAACTTGAGCTTGCAGGTAAGTGAACAAAAAGCTAATCTGTAAGTTTTCTCTTTTTTTCACTTATTTTTACTCATTGGTTTGTCTTTCCTTAATTTACTTTTTTTTCATCCTTGCATCTTATTACTTATTGTTTAAGTTTACTTTATTTCTCTATTTTAAAATAACAAACTATTCAAATATGCTATAAGCTACATAGCAAAAATATAATTGTTTGTACTATTTATACCTCAGCAATAGTGTAATAATTCATGAGTAGTTAAGCGATATATATTTTTATCCTACTTATTAACTTATAGCTTTGAACACTCAAACTTCGTTTTTAGCCTTACAACTTAAAAGGACACTTACTCTTAAAATTAAAAACTCAATTTTATATTTACTCTCTCAACTCATCAAAAATATCTCAAAGAAAAAAATACTGGCTCCCCCTAAGAAAAAATATTCTGACTTGACTGGCTGCATTTATTTCCTCTCTCCAAAGAATCTGTGTCTTCGTGGTAGACGATATTGTTGCTGTGGTGGGAAAGGGATTTTCAGTAATCTTGCCGTTTGTACCAACAGAGGATGTTGACCCAGATGAGGGCGCATGATCCCACATACACAACCCGTGCTGGAGGGGGGACCAACAGGAAGTTGATTGTCTGGGCGGGAAGCCAGAATAAGCAGCTCGACTGGACATGACCAAAGAAAACAAAACAATTATAGTTTTAACACAAGAAATATGGAATGTAAATAAATATCTGATTTTTTTTACAGACATAATGCAAACAAGGCTGCACATAGTTGTTATTTCTACACCATTTGAGGTTGAAAATTAAATTATCTAAAATCATGATAATAGCTTTTAGTGACTTTATCTAAGTAATTTTAAAATATATGAGTTGAGAAAGAATGTAAAACCATATGATAATGGTATAGATCCATTCAGGATTCAAACCCACACCTGATTTTTCAAAATTGAGCATGCTAACAATGTTACAGTCAAGCGGGTAGTAATTCCATTCATTAAAGAATAAAGTTCAGGTTAAGATTGAGAGGAATTAATAGGACATAATATGTCAAATTTCTTTCACAATGAAAAAGAGTAAATAAGTTCATACTTTGTAATGTCACTCACTATACAGAGAGGTAATAGTGGATGGTTTGCCTTTATTAAAGTAGATGGTATATATATAAAAATATTATTTCCTAAGAGAAACGACAAAAAATATATTCCAAAAAAATGAGAATAAATTTGGTAAAGAATGACAGGACACAGATGGTATATGTAAAAATATTATTTCCTAAAAGAAACAACCAAAAATATATTCCAAAAAAATGAAAATAAATTTGGTAAAGAATGACAGGACACATTAACTTAAAGTAATTACATTTAACACTGAGGCTATTTTTTTAGCAGCACATCTTACTACCTGTCCAGGTTGGACACATAATTATGTACTAACTATGCTCTTGAGTTAGGGATGAGCAAGGTTGAAATTAAAGGAAGTGTACCCACATTTGTTCGGAGGGAGAGTGGAAAACCATTTTGGAAAAAAAAATCTCAATACACCCGACTGGGATTCGAACCCCAATCTCCCTGTCATAGACAGTATAGTCTAACACAAGATTGGCACCATGTGGCCACCAAAGCAGGTACCTAGGTTATTATTTTAGCAGTGTCTTGCTACCTGTTCAGGTTATACAATTTACACATATATACTAATAATGATGAGTTTGGGATAGGAAAGATAAATTTATAGGAAGTGTACCCACATTTATCTTATAAAAATCACACCTGCATTAGCATGTAAAGGGAGTGGAAATGATCAATTATATGTAGTCTACATATAACAAACTTATTTACTCTTTTTTGCTTGTGCAAATTTATAATTTATATATACAGAAATATATTCAAGGGAATTTACAGTTCAATTTATATAAAAAGCTTTAAATAACGCAAAAAAAAATTAACTAGATATACTTCCACATATTCATACATCAATTCATGTGATCTGTAACTCTAACTTTTGTTATATATTGTCAATTCATATTAGAAAAAAACAATAAAATAATTAAATGTTATTAATTTTTACCATAAAAAGTTTGTATTTTATAAATAGGCCCTTCCTAGGAAAATTGGACTGTATAAACATGTGTGACTGGCCAATCCCTCCTAATATTTAGCTGACAAAATTAGATGTGAACTAGAGCATTTGACTCTAACCCTAGAGGCCAGAGAGTTATCAGTGATCACAATGAGGTTTGCAGTATTCTTTAAAAATAGATGCTTTGTGAGAACCCACTCACCTCATACCGTTACAACATATAATATAATTTAAATACCTATTAGCCCACTAATTGGCACTTAAGATTACTAATAAACATAATAAAATACTTACTTATAATCATTACAAGATTGACAGTAATAAATCAGCATTTAGATTTGAATCCTGGTTCCAAGGACTTGATTTGAATGGAAAGATATAAGTGGTTTCGGAGTCCCCTATAGTTAAAAGATCGGACCTGCTAGTAGTCCAAGTTTTAAAAACAATTTATATTTATATGAGTCAATTAATATATACAAAAAATATAGTAAACTCACCTTAAATGTTGGAATTAATTTATTTGTGCACTCTTCAAAAACGTTTTCTTTTCTCTCCATTATACTCATACCTGTAATTTAAAAAATTATATATGTAATTTGGAATGGGTAATTACTGTAGGTGGTACTGTAAATGTTTATTTAATACAATGTTTTAAATTTATATGACCCCCCTCCGTTTCTATAATTATGTTTGTCTGAGTCAGCAGTAGTCACCATAATATCTCTACAAGATATTTCAGATTAAAAATTTGAAACAAAAACAACTCTTGAAACTTATTTTATTATTGATCTTCAAATATTTTCCAAAGATTCAAATATCCAAAGCAACCATTCCTATCAAATCGTACATAGTGGGTATGAGGAAAATGTACAAGTAGAGCTTAGCAAAACCATTCATGTGGCAATAGTTTTTAGAAAAACAATTCATATGGAAACAATTTTTAACAAAACCATTTGTGCGGCAACAGTTTTTAACAAAACCGTTTGTGCTGAACCATTTTTTATCAAAACCATTCATGTGTCAACAGTTTTTAGAAAGTCATCCATGTAGCAACAGTTTTAACAATAATATTCATGTGGCAAGAGTTTTTAGCAAAACCATTCATATGGCAACATTACTTAGCAAAGCCATTCATGGGGCAGCAGTCTTTCTTTAACTGCCAGTGAGATGTTTCTTGTTTTGCGCTAGTTTTTACAATCCACTCATTCAATAAAATAATTAAATTGAGATAGAATATAGAGAGAATGGAGGTATCCACAAATGTATGTCAGGAGGGAACCAAACTAAAATTAAATCTCTTGCTCCGAGTGGTGGCCAAGGGTGTTGGGATCATGAGCAGGGGGGAGGGGGTTTGTCATTGTTTTCAATGGCTGAACAATACGAGCCACTATTTAAGAGACATAAAACTCAGCTTTAATGCTATCAATAAAGGTATCATATTTCATTATTTTTATTAACTGTACTTTTTATTAGGTTTTAGAATGTGAGCGAGAGTGTGTGTGTGAGTATGAGTATGTGTATGTGTATGTGTGTTCTGTGAGTGTGTGTGTGTGTGAATGTGAGTACAAGAGTGAGTGTGAGTGTGAGAGTGATTGTGAGTGCAAGAGTGTGTGTGATTGAAATTACAAGTGAGTGTGAGAGTGATTGTGAGTGCAAGAGTGAGTATGAGTGAAAGTACAATAGTGAGTGTGAGTGAAAGTGCAAAAGTGTGAACAAGTTATCATTCCCCTTTTCGCCTCGGTAACTACGTGGCTACAGGTAGGCCCTATGTGTTTATTTAATGTAAAATAATTAAAGAAGAAATTATCTAGTATATTTTATAATATTCGAACAAGTACATTATATGCGTAGTATATGTGTGATATTTTAACCCAAATAAACTATTTAAAAAATTTAGACTTTTTGGATTCTTATATTGTTCACAAAAACTTAATGTAATTAGCTTGAGTGAACTTATATATTCTTTGATTGTACAGTTATTATTGGTTGATTTTTTCACCATTTTTCATTATTTTAAAGAATATAGGTTCTTATAATTTAAATAAAATGTAAATTATCTTTAATATCATGCAGTGGCGCCTCGTAGCTAAAATTAATGGGGGTGCTGCTCCAGAAAATGTTTAGACTTTGTTTTAAAATTGTGTAAAAGGAAAAAAACATGTATAAAAAAAATATTCAGGAACTAGATAAAATCTTAACAAAAAAACAACAACTTTTTTACTTACTTTAACTTAAATTGTTACAGTTCAAGCTTGATCTATTCATTTAAAAATGAAATCCCTTCTTCTTGTTTTAATTTGCGCAAAAAGTTCAATAATTTTCTCCTTGATCTCTGGGTGACAACTGAGGAAATTTTTCTCCATTGAAAGTACTGCAAGCGCATTTAGTCTTTCCGAATTCATAGTTCTTAAAAATTGTTTACATTCATTCAATGTTGAAAAGCAGCGCTCTGCCTCTGATGTAGTCATGGGAATTGTCAAGAGTATCAGTTTCCTAATTTCACTAAAAATATCATCTAGATTATTTTCCAAGATAAATCTAAGCAGCTCAATTAATTTGAAATATTCATGAATATCAGTCCTACAATAGAATACTTTTAGTTCAGTTTCAAGCTTTTCTTTGTCAATCATGGGATAAGCTTCAGTAGTTAGTACTGTCTCTTTTTGTTGGATGTTCATTCTTAAATCTAGTGAAGCAATTCTTGTTAAACAATTTAGCAGCTACTAAGTGTTTAGTGGAAGAATATCTGTCCATTATATCAACACATATATAGTCACACACTTCCTTAACTTCTGCCATGACTGTCTTTGAAGGATTCTCACAGTACTTTGAGTTTCTCAATTCTAAAATAGCAGTTTTGAAATTTGTTATATATTCATTAAATTTAAACACATTAATTTCTCGAGATTGCATTTGGTTGTAAATTATTTCAATATGAGGCATAATCTGATGAAAAAGCTCTAACCAAAACTTGAAATTATCATCATTCAGGTATTTTAAAATTTCTGTTGCTTCTGCAATGGTTTGATCTGCATTTGATGTTGACTGAATTTCAGTAAGGCAGTTTTTTAAAGGTGGCAAATTCTTATGAACTCTGTTTATGGTCCGTATGTTGAAATTCCACCTTGTTGAGGATGGACGTGGAATGCTGACGTCCATATGTTTCTTGAGAATGGACAAACGTTGTGGTGATCTTGAGAAAAATGTTGGAATAGCCAGAATGTTAGAGAAAAAAATGCTCGCGTTTCATGTAATACTTGCTGTATTTCTCATTATTAAATTAAGTTGATGTGCATAACAGTGGATGAAATGTGCATTACTATAAACTGCTTTTATTTTTGCTTGAACTCCTGCTTTTTTACCTTTCATGACATTTGCACCATCAAATGTCTGAGCTATCAGTTTTTGTCCATTTTCTTGAAGGATTATGTCCAATTGTTCTAAAATACGTTTTGATATGCCATCTGCAGTTTGATTTTTTGGAATAAAGAATCCCCAAAAACGCTCAAATATTTCTCCATTCAATACGTACCGTAGAACAAGTACCATTTGAGTGTGTTCCGAAACATGTGTTGTGTCATCAGCCATGAGAGCTACAAAGGAAGCTTTTCTAATTTCCATCCTTATTTCCTCATGGTATATTTGTAACAGGCAGTCAAGTATCTCATTCTGAATGGTCTTAGAAACACCTTTGAAGACTGCACTGATTTCTAAGTGATTCTTCAAATCTTAATCTAATTTAGATGCAAAATTTACTAATCCTCTAAATACCCTTGGATTTACTGAATCGTCTTTTTCATCATGTCCACGTAAGGGAGTTTCAAAGTTACCACAAAAGTAAATGCAGTCTATTATTTTAGACAAAATTTCACAGTTCTTTTTAACTTTTATATTATGCTCATTGATTGAAAGTCTGTATGTCTAATTAAGTTTCTACTCAATACTTACGGTTCCTAAAAGTGACAGTGAAACAACATTATCAATATGCTTCTTTGACTTCTAATGCTTTTCAGTTTTTTTCTTTCATTTTGTTTATAATTCTAAAACCATCTTTTGTCCACGGTACATCACCTTTAAACAGCAAACACGAAAAACAAAACAGTGCAATTTTTACTTCACAGCCGCAAAGCCAACTTTTCTGTTGGTACCATTCATAATTAAAGCTATGAATATATTTCTTGTTGTTGCTTTTGCCTGGCTGAGATATTAAAATATCAGGTGTTGAACAACCTCTTTTCTTAACTGTAACTTTCTCATGGAGAGATAGCTGTGAAAACTTAAACTGTTGAAGTTCACTTACAGTCACAAAACTTATTTCTTGGGGATGCAAGGCCATGGTTAAAGTTTTCTGCTGCTGGAAGCAGAGTAATAATCTAATTCTACACTCTTCTACACTTTATCACATTCAAGAATATGTTACAGGGTTTTTAACCACAACACACACTGAGTAAAAAAAACTTCCCTCCACCATCACGCCAGAGCCATCACTGCAAGAGAAACAGTGCTCTCTCTCTCTAACTGGCAGTCCCGCATTCCTCCCCACCCCCATCCTATGTGCGCATGCGCACAACAGTCAAACACCACGTCGTTGGCACTGTGAAGCGCACAGTTTCATACAAAGATTTTTGTATCGTTTTCATAAACTGGGGTATGGCTACTGAAGTACTGACATTAAGCTTAAGGAATATATATTGTACTACAAAAATTAAGAAAGAATTAAAGAAAAAAGGACTCATTATATTAAATGTTATCGATAATATCAAGTGAAAATAGGGGGTGTTGCAGTTCTGCAGTGCCTATAGACGAGCCGCCACTGCGCTCATGTACAAAACATTGAAACCCATTCTCAGTATTTTATAAGATTATTTATCAATGGTTAATAATAACCAACAATGTAGGCCCCAAGTATACAAAAGGAAAATTTTATAGGAAATTTTAGATGTTCAATCCTATATTCAAGCAAAGTGAATATTGATCCATTTATTTATTCTCATTCAGGTCCTCAACTTGAACAATTTAAATCACTTAGTGCTAGTAGGGTTGTGTGAGTTTAGCTTCAAAAATTTCAACTTTACTTCAAATATTCTTTAGCTTAACTTTGATTTTTAACAAAATTCTGGTTTTGACAATTACAACAAAGATTTGCCAATAAAAATGCTGTAGGTAATACACATAGTTTATGTTCAATTTTGTTGTGTACTTCACAAATTAATGTTCAAATGACAAACATCTAAAATCATTAAAATATATTTTGTGATTGTGACATTATTTATCAGCTTAGGATGGAATATGTTGATCATGTTTGCAATATAACATTTTGTAAACAATATTAAATGCATAAACTTATCCAATATTAAAAATTATAATATATTTTTGCAACATAAATTTTTTTCTTAAATACCGGTATCCAGACATTGATTTGGTTTTGGGAGTTTATCATAAAAAAAAATTGATGTTGCTTCAAACTAAATAAGTGGACTTTGCACAGCCAAACGTAGGGTACTGGCTTTAAGATTACTAGACTTATTTTATACAAATATTTAGAAATGATATTAAGATTATTTTCATCTATACTCTAGAGGTCAACTTACTGAGGTAAAAGGCTATTATAAGAGGTGGCGTGAAAAGAAACTGATCCAGTAGAAGTTTCTTCACAACTGTCTTGGCCGCTGTGCCCGCATAATGTTTATCTAACCACTTGTACCTGGAAATATAATACAATCAATTTGTTACTTTAGATACATTCTTAGTTATTTGTGAAGAAAACATATTCTTATGTCTACTCAATCACACCCGGCCATTAGCCATTTTTCAAAATATAAAAATACATTCTTTTTTGTAAATTCTTCAAACATTAATATTCTCAATGAGAATAAGCATGTATAGTTACATAATTATTCTGTGAATTTCAAAATATGTATTTAACATGAGAAGATGTAAAAAGTTAAATTTGATTTTAAGAATTTTCCTTTAGTTAAATACATTGTTTGGGGATCAACAGAATGATTAATTAATTAATTAGCTCTGCTTATTATCAATAAAAAAATTAATTCTTGATAACGTAACAAAATAAAGTGGGAAATAAAAAGCTAAAAGGGAATGATAAAGAATTCTTGAGAGAGAAAGACAACATATGGAAGAAATATTATGAGAGGAAGAAAAAGAGTTATATATAAAAAAGAAAGAGTTTATTATGACTTAGAAAGCACAAGAGCAGTGCAAGTAACATTTCCTAAACAGTTGCTATAAATAAATAACTTCTGAGCTCATTAATGAATGTTCCAAAAATAAAGATTGTTGATATCATTATTAGATTATGCTGGCACACAATAACCATAAATTTTAAATTTAATTGTTGTTGTATTGTATTGTATTAAAACATCAGCTTTGGGGATATAGAAAATTTGCTTCAGAAGTGTTAAATACAATAATAATAACAGCTTAAAACATGCTATAACATCAAACATATACATACATGCAAATTAAATACTTTTCCCCCTATATGCGAGGTTTAAGTTTCACATTTTTATACACCTTCTTTTAATTCTGCTTAGTTATATATATATATACATATCACCATCAACTGTTTCCAGCCTGTGATCAGGTCAGTTTAGTAAAATGCCTCCATCTTCCTCTATCCTTGCACTATTCATCCTCCTTTAATTGCTTCCATTTTTCTCCTCTCACTTGCACACTTTTTGCTATCTGCTTCTCCCATATATTTCTTGGTTTCCCTTGCGGTCTTTTCCCTATATACTTCATTTCCATAATTTTCTTTGACATACTTTCCTTTTCAATCCTCATTACATGCTTGTACCATCTCAGTCTTGCTTCCTCTACTATCTAATGTACTCCCTGTAATCTTGTTTCTCCTAGTGACAGCTAACACGCTCCTCACAAACTTCATTCCCATGACTTCGATTTTCCTAGTCTCTTTAACATTCAATGTTCATGTTTCTGCTGCATTATATGACAATGAGTATAAAAATATACCCTGTACAACACTTCTCTTCACCATAGTGGTCTCTTACACACCTATAAAACAAGTCTCCCTGCTCTCCTCTTATCATAAGATCCTCTTTACTTCCGCCGTTCTCCTCAATCACGCTTTCAAGATATTTTATGTTCCATACTTTTATCATCTATACTCCATCCAACTTTTTAGCTTTACTAGGCCTTATCCTCTCCCTTGTCATTACCATCACTTTATACTTTGCTTTAGATACATATAGCTTTCTATATCATAGTAAAATAAATTAATGAATAGGATGTTGCTAAGAATTTGTTGCCAATATCTTACACGAGAATCAATTATATTTACCTATAAAATATCAGCAATTCAAGAGATAGTTAATTGCTTGATGGATTTCCATACAACATTCCTCAATGAATTTATCAATATGTTGGCAAGGTTTATAGAACACAAAAATTACAACATTCCTACTCTACAAATGTAAAAAAAAATATGTTTATTATTGAGTGAATTAACTAATTCAATATAATATTTCATGTGCCAATGAATAGGACATATATTTTAGTAATAAATAAAACAGAAATCACAAAAGGGGAGGTATAGTTGCTACTATCTGGTGGATTGAACGAGATAGATATTTTATTTCTGAAGAAAGTTGAAATAAGTTTGATATCAATGAATGAGAGCAGTCATATTTTAATGCTAGTGTATGTTATTTGTTCTGTGTGTCCAGGTTGACACTTTTTTTTCCCAAGTACCCATGGAAAGTTTTAATCTTGAGAACTTTCCATTCCTTTTTTTAAAGTAATTGTTTACAGTAGTTATGAATTAACAGCTTGATATCTTCTACCAGCATTATTAATTGTTATAAAAGAGTTTGATCGAAACTTTTGGGAACGTTTCCACAACAACTTTCTTTATAATATCATCCCTACTAAAACAAGTCTAATAAAGTTGACCAAACTACATACATGAACTAAGTTATGTTACATTTTTTTTAGCATGCAAATTGTTATAAAAGCCAAGATTGGGTACAATTCTGCTAATAAAAGATGCTCAAAAGTCCAATATTTCTTATGGACATGTTGGCCATATTTTTATTTACAGCACTGTACCAAAAATCTTTGAATTACCTTGATCAGGGTCGAGAGAATTGAACTTCAGAAGCCTGACCCAACTGACTTCCAATAGCCTGGTTCAAATTAAAGTTAGGTAAAAACGTAAATCTTGTTGCAATTCAAAATAAGTTAAGGTACACAAGTGTTTATGAATTAAGTATGGTTGCAGTTCCAGGTATTAAGATTGCTTGCTTTCAAGTGCTCGCAAAAATTGATAGCAGAAATGATTTCTGTTAGGTACTAAGTGATTTCTAAATTGAAACAATTATAATGGTTAATGTCAAATTTTTATAAATGTAGTTCTCACAGTTGTTTCCCCAGATACCTGTAGCTTAAAGCAGGTGCAGCTATTTGCACTTGAGAGCACCTGAATCTGAATCCACCAAACCTCATTTAATCTTCCCCTATGAAAGAAAAACATTTTGTATCAACAAGGACCTGGGCCAGTCTCAAGAGTTCAGTCTTCAGTCCTAACACCCTCGACCATGTCTGAGGTCACATCAATAAGAAACTGCTTAAAAGATGTTTCAAAAGAATGTAAAAAAGTGGAGGAAGAAGAAGAAGAAGAAGAAAAGCAGCTCACCAGAAGTAGTAGACCTGAGGGTAGAAGCAAAGCCCCAGAAGACCATACCGTGCCATAGCCTTCATATCATATGGCCGGGGATTCCCATTGCTCTGCAAGCAATTGTTGGGGCATCACTAGAAATGACCGTACACGTTCATTTTTTCAAAATTGTGTACAGCTAAGTACTTGATCGAAAGTTTAAATGATCCCATTTTTATTGTGGCTAGGAAATAAGTATCCTAGTGCCTCATTCCATGATCAAAAGGTATCATCTGTATTAATAAAGTTTAGATTAGATGGAAGTGGTTGGAATTCCTGTGTCGGAAACAAATGTTTTTTTTAGAATCTCGTTAATGCATCACTTAACAGGAGAAGGGTAGGTTAATCTGGCTTTAAGATAAATCGAGTTATGATTAGGACCTAAAGTAAAAGTCAATTATTGGAATGATTGTAGCCAGTTTACGAACTCCACAATATGGTACATCCCAAATACATGAGTGGCGGCTTGTTGCCCAGGAATGAGACACTTAGCCATGATTGTACAATGTACATTCATTCCTAGTTGTCATGCACAGCAAGTAAATCTCCAAAGAGCAGGGTAGACATTGGCAGGATGTACATGAACTCACCAAGAAGATGAGATTAAAACTTTTCTTTACATAAAATATTAATACCTATGTGATGAACAAAAAAAGTCATCTCTCTGGGTTATCAACATGACTTTCATTATTCAAGCATGCTTTTAATCCTATTTCAAATATGTACTATGTTTAGATGTAGGTTTTTATTAACAATAACATTAATACCCTTTATTATCAATAACTTTAATGTCACCTTGCAATATAAAAAGAATTATAAGTAAATAATCTTGTATTTGAGAATAAATAAAACTTTATACTTTGTTACTCGAATCTAGACATTACAGAAATTATCAATTGAAATGCAATCAGTACATTAAACAAGTCAAAGTATAAAAGTACCGGTACCTTTAGAATATTCTAAAAATATTTTTTAAATAAATTAATATACTAAGAATATAAAACATAGCTTTACCATGAGCAAGGGTGTTTATGCAACACAAGTAAAGACAACTTCTTAACATCCATCCCTGGCTAGTTCAACTTTTCTTATCGGTGCAATTATCATACAAGGAAATTCCAACTTAACCAATAAATATACTTTGATAATTTTTATATTAATTTATTATTAGATTGTATTCCTTTATATGTTGTCACTATAACAATTTACAACTTCAGCTTGTACGAATGGCCTGTCCCTACTCCAGTATGTATACTATATTATAATTAAAATGTACGGCAACAAGGAACACAAGTTTAGTCGCCACCTCGACCACAATGCGTATCCCTACTGGTGTAACAGTCAGAGTTTGTTTCTCCCTAGGGTATTTTTCAAATTCTGATGACATCGACGATTGCACCAGAGTGGACTGACAATCTCGACCTATTACAAGAGAGAAGTTTGAATTCTGGCTTTGTGGTTGGCTGGACAATGCAACCGCTCCATACTAAGTAGAAGGTGTATTTATCTTACTAAGTGCAAAATCAACTCTTTTCGTTTAGGTTTCATCGTCCAACGCACCCAGTAAGCCAATTTAAAATAAAATAAATGTATTTACTTCCAAACCGCCTGAAGGGCTTAAATATTCTAAAATGTAAATGAATGATTAAAATAATATTTTAAAATAAAGATAATTCCCAAATTTAAATATAGAATGCAAATGAGATTTTAAAAAACTGCAGTCTTATCCTTCCTTTTCGAAACAACCTAGGTTTTACAAGTTGGGACATTACATGCTATAAGTTGTCAATCTTAAGAACTTAACTCTTATGAGGATATAATAAGAGTATCCATATTCAAATCTTGTTTAAGAACTTCAAATATAGGTTTAAAGTCAAATTACTCAGATTTGGCTACTATATGATGGTCCAAGAAACCGATCAGGGCCACCCTTAGGGGTGTGCGAACTGTGCGGCTGCAAGGGGTCCCGTGCTTGCTTAGGGAATAAACACGTTGGAGTAGGAATGTTTGAATGTATGCTTGTATAGTAGGCTCTCTGTATAGGCAATCTAGAATATTGACAGAGTGAACAAACAAATAAAAACATAATTATGTAGCTTTATTTAATGAATGAATGATCTAAGCTCTCCGTTTTAACACCACCCATTTGCATTTGTCTGTCTGTCCATGGTGGATGTCTCACTATAACTTTTGAACGCATTAACCTATTTAATTTAAACTTGGCATAGTTGTTCTTGGTACCTTTATACAGATCAAGCTCCCCAAGGGAGAAACTCGAACAAATGATTTGGGAGAAATCAATCCTTTATGGNGTGCAAGCTATTGTAATAACATTAAATCAAAATTAAGTGTTTTAATTCATTTTTGCAAAAGGGGTTGGAGGGGGGAGGCAAATAACTGTCAAATGGCGGCTCTGCAAACTAATTTTGTTCAGAGCCCCACGTCAACTAAGGGCAGCCCTGACATTGTTAATACAATGTGAGCTTTGTCAATCCTCATAATTGTTCAGCTATTACACTTTGGATGAGCACCCATTACTTTTAAAATTTTCTTTCAAATTCTAGTGAACTGGTAAAGTTTAATCATCACGTGTTGTGAAAGCATACTGGGTACAAGACTCGGAGTTAACGATAATTCTGTTCACAGATCATATGGCCAGGTGTTGAACACAGGTAGAAACAATAATTATAAAATACAAAGTGGTCCAAAGGTGCTATGTGCCCAAAAGATTAAGAAAAATAACATGAAATTTTATAGGCAAAATGAAACAAAATATTATAAATATAACAAATTGAAAATAAGATAAAAACAAGGGATGATTAAAATTATAAATAAATAACTAAAATTATAAACATAATAAATTAAGGAATAAAATAAAACAAAGAAAAAAACTAAGGTACCAGTTATGTAACATGATGGGGTAAACTGTAGAACCAACCACTGCGTAGCGAGCCAAAGAACCAATGTCATATGGCTCTGGGGGTTCTTTCTTTGACTGGAAAAAAATATAAAGAAATAAAACAAATTATAAAATTAAATTAAAAGTCCTGATTTGAGAGGGTTAGGGAGGAGGGGGATATTTTGATCACCTCCAAAGAGGTTAAAATGTTACTCATCTCTTTGTGTTGGTCATTGGATAAAACATAAGTAACAAGCCCTTATGTCTAGGGGTTTAACTGCATTCTTTCCTTCTGCATTCCTGATATGATGTGGAACCTAACGTGAGAAAATTGTTTTTATTAATGAAAATAACCTGAATTTCTAAAACATATTTCTTAACGAAGTACATTAATTAAAATAAATATATTGAGCCACACTTTTTTTTGGTATGATTATTATTATTATTATTATTATTATTATTATTATTATTATTAGCACCGCGTCTTACTACCTGTTCGGGTTATACGCACTTATGCTAATGTGTAATGGTAGGGTGATTGTGAGATGAAATGAAGGACCTACAGTTTAACGTGGAATCCGAACCACGGTAGAGACCTGGCATTGCTCACATTCACAATTTTTGCTATGATAAAGTAGGTATGACTAAAGGCATAGCCTCTAATTATTGAAGGGGATATATCAAACCCATTTTACTTCAAACTAGAAAACATAAATTGTTTTGTTGCAAGTGAAAACCACAAAAAATATGATAGTGGAATTAGCTGATTAAAATATATAAAAAGTTATATTAATCATTTATATTTTGCTATAATTTTCTGGGTTAAAAAAAATCACCATTTCTTTTGCAGTGTTAACAATGTCCCATTTGAGCAGATTATTCAAGGGGATATGCTACCCCTTCTAGCCCTCACTTATAATACTTGTGAATAACTTAAAACTTGGCCAACACTTTATGATATCCATTGAAGAAAAACAAATATATACTCTTCTGTAAATTTGAATGACATATTTAGACACCTCTAAATTATGCAGTCCACATTGAAAACATAAAATTCTGAATTAATTGGACTAAGTTGAGAATATATAGGCCTATAGAAATGTTAAGCATACAAGTATGTTCATAAAAAAATTGGACCCTTTACTATATCTATTATTTTCATAAAGGCTGAGTTCAATTACAGCACTCTTTAGATCAAACATGTCAAACTCGTTTGATCATGAGGGCCACATTTAAATGAAAAATAGTGAGGTCATAGGAAGTTAATTTTTCTAAGGGGGTTCCGCTAGAAAATGTTACTCTTTAGCCAACTAATGCTAGGACTTTTAAATCTTTTGATGAAAACACAAATACATGTCTGTAAGCCATGATCTCTTGAAAGTTTGTTTCTTTTCATAAGAGAAAATAACTATTCACACACACACACACACACACACTTATGTGTGCCAATCATTACACACATTTAGTTGACAAATTTAACAATATTTAGGAATTGGTGTATAAATAGTAACTATTTGGTGTTCCAACCTCACTTACTAGGTTTCCTAAAATAATAACCAATCTTTAAATGTTATAATCCCAAATTGTATATCTGTATAGCAATTATAAAATTAAAATTTGTGCCACATTCTAAGTTATTTCATTAAAAGATCGGCAGGCCGCACGAGATCACGGATTGGCTTGCAAGTTTGACATACCTGCTTTAGAGGAATGGAAATGTGTGTTCCTTAAAGTCAACCCCCACATAGATTAGTGCTAATTTAAGATGCAAATAGGCATAGCGGGCAACAACACAGCATTAATAAAATTACTTTGACTTTTAGTCCAAAAAAAAAAGTTTGCCTAAATAATGTAATACCAAATTTACTATAAATGTATTTGAATTTGAATGTATTGAATTTAATATTTATATTATTTATGTAATTAAATTATATAAATATCTAATTTGATTAAAACAAGATATTGTAGGTTAAAATTATTTAGTTTGCTATCCACTTTAACTAGGTATTGCAGTCAACTGTACCGCAGTAGCCAGGATCCACTAACCAAGATCTTGCGACTGAGTGTCTGCTGTGAGAACTCAGCCCCCACGTACAGCGTGCCATACACCACGCAGTTTGACACGAAGGGGTGCTTCTGGAACACTCGCTTCACTAGAGCCACTGCCATCGCCGCAACCTGCAAGGATAGAGCTCAACACAACCATGTTGTGGCCTGGTGGAGGTCTAGAAGGTTGAGCTTCAAAAAACTAACCAAACACTAGCGATAGGCTAGGGTTTGAAAACTTACAAGGACAGATTTTAGTCTTAACATGGTGTGAAAGCGGCTCTTATAGCTTGTGCTTGTGTAAATAATAATGATAATACATAGCAGAATTCTGGTAGTAAAAACGGTCAAGAAAATGCAAATATATTTTTTGCAGTAATATAGGTTTCATTTCACCATATTAATACTATGTACATAATGATATTATCTAATAAGCCTATGGTCATAATTGCAACCTGGTCACTACAACCAGGGCACCAGCATGCAATTATTTATTAGGGTAGCCATATTACATAATTACAGCCTAGCGACTGTGATACAATCTCTCATATAAATAAAAGTGCTTAACATTCTGGCATCCTAGTCATAGCTTTTTTGTTGCCATTACCAAGTGGCAAGTATGGCATGGCAAGATAGCAACAATTAATCTTCAATTTCAGATAAGTAACTGTCATTCTAGTAGTAAAGCATATGATTCACATACATGAATCTTCCTAATAACTATTTCTTCATTAAAACTTGTCTGTATTACCCTTCTATTCATCCCATCCAATTCTTTGATACATACTATAATATCACTTTATCTCCAAAACTATGCAGTTGAGATGGCATCCGTATATGTTGGAGTATGCTTAAAGTCTTCATAGGTACATCTACTACTAAACTTAAAATAAGTATTATCTCACAAATACAATCTTCCAATTATACATCTTTTAATTTACATTTGTCGCTCTTCAATCACTAAGTACTCTTTTGTAAACATTCCTCAACCATACCATCTAGTTTCATAAAATACTTCACTAGTGACTCTGCAGACAAAGATCACATGCTGACCATTGATTCCAACACCTGTCGTTCAAATTATTTTTATCTAGAGTTAAAAGCTAAAAACATCAAACTTCTTAAACAATTATATTTCTCTAATTTTATAATTTTACTTAGCGTTACAGGGTAGTGTTACACACACAGGTATAAAAGGAGTGATGTTATATCTTTAGGTAAGTTTATTTGTAAATAGTGTGCTGATATAACCCTGTTTTTAAAAACCATGCCAGATCTTATAGAGCATTTTCAATTTTCTATCTTGTAGAGCATTTTAAATTTTCTATCAGGTCTTGAAAAGGTATTTAAAAAAAATTGGGGGGATTAATGTGCACATCTAACTATCAGGACACTTCTTACTAAGATCAATATAGGTACCTGCATGTAATGTTGAACACGTGGACAGTCTCACCTTGTCTGGTTAGCTAGTGATGAGGAGGATGGTATTCGAATCCTAGCCGAGTAAACTGAGTTTTTTTCCCCTAAATGATTTTCACTCATTCTCCATGCAAATACAGATAAACTTCCTACAAAAATCGGTATTTTTTAGTCCCTACACCTTAGATCAATATGTCAGTAATGTTTGTTTTGAATGTAATAATAACAAACATATTTTTGCCATCACCATAATTTTTTTCATTGATAGATTAGGTACATTTAAGAAAACAATTATGAAATACCAGCACAATACTCGTTTGAAAATCAACAGCTTCATTTCTGGTTGTGTAATGCTTCCCATTGCCATTTGTTGGACAATGATTGTGAATCACAATCATTATTTATTGATCCTCAAAACCTTGAATGCACATTTAAATTAAAAACTGTAGTAGATGAAATATTTGGGCCTACTCCAATGAATGTGTGAAACTGTTTCTCAATTGAAGATTAAATTATAAACAACATTTTTTGTATATAATTTGTCATGTTTTAGTAAATGCCCCTGTCTCAAAAAATACCTTTTGATGTCCCCCATGGCCATCACTTATTCTTGCACCCTATTGGGTTAGACGCCACCTGCATGCAACATTTCAATTTAATAGGTCATTTTGGCTTCAAGATTTTTACAACATTGTTTGTTTGGGGACCCCGCATGGGAATTTTTTCTCATCATGTATTCCTACACCCTCTTGGGTTTGGGGTTTCCTAGGTCATCTGGGTTTCAAGATTTTTTTAATCTGGACAGAGGAAATGGTAATTATTATAGTGAATACTTGATCTACATACATTCAGACAAACTATGAGTGTATTTTAAATGTTGTTTCCTCAAACAATAAATCACTATGGGGAAATTCACCTATAGTGCACCCAACGAAGATTTGAAATGTGGTCTTCCCTTAAATAGTCCAGTTTTAAGAAAATGTTACTGCAGTACTTTGTTTATTTAATGTTTTAAATAAATAAATATATAATTATTTGAACTTGTACTTAAGTAGTTTCAATATTATTCCATTATATTTGGCGGGGTATTCCAAAGTACCTACTGGAGCTATGGTAGGTTAATTTATAGATATTAAACAATTTGATTATAATTAATAACTAAATTTCATAAAAAATTTGTATAAAACTAAGTGTGTGGCTATAGGGGGGTTCGTGTTTGTGAAAGGGGTTCGAGAAAGTTTGGGAACTGCTGGCCTAGAGTAATCGTAGTCGGACATATTGAAACCACATTCAGCCACAGGGTAAGTGTCTCGCTCTTCCAAGGTTGGTAGCACGATTCAAGCTTATCCATATGGCAGTCTTATCAGCTCCGCGCGGTTCCTGTGACGACAGATGTGAGCGAGTGTCTGTGGTCCATCTCCAGAGCCCTGTGACGTCACCGCACGTTCACACGCGAGAAGAGTCCGACGCTTGTCTCCCAGCCCTAATAAATTGATCTGTCACTCTCCACTGGGTGACCCAATTTACCTGCGCGCCTGTATGACCTTGCATGGCACAAGGGGGGATGTAGCCGAACAGGAACCGACCAACCCACATCGGCGGGCGAATTTTCTGTCGCAATGTTTCACAAACAGTGGTCCGCGGCGTTGTTGGAGGTAGCCGCAGACGGGACAATAGGGAGAGATCCCTCTATTTTTTTTGTACCGCTTCGTACAACCCATTCAGATATAAAGTCTGTTCATGGTAGGAATGGTTTTCTGAAAGGCCTTTTTCCCTACCAGAAATCTATTATATAGTAGGATATTGGTAGGAAAAAAGACCTTTCAGAGAAAAATTCCTACCGTGAATGGAGTATAGGTGAAGTAGCACAAATGTACGAACTAACCCCTTTTTTCACACATATAACTAAATCACTTCATATATCTCAAATCCCCCGCACCGGTAGTTAAGTGGTACTAAGCGGTAATAGTAAGTTTTGAATTATTTTAAACGTTTTATTTTATATGGAAAACCAATGTCTTCTCAATTGACTTTTAAACTTTTGCTTTAAAACTAATATAACATTGTTGTGGGGGGAGGGACCTTCTCTAAACAATTCGTTATGCTATTATTATTATTATTATTATTAGCACCGCGTCTTACTACCCGTTCGGGTTATACGCACTTACGCTAATGTGAATGGTAGGGTGATTGTGAGATGAAATGAAGGACCTACAGTTTAATGTGGAATCCGAACCACGGTGGAGGCCTGGCATTCCCCACATTCACAAGATGTCTTGTCAGAGGTGAAGGAAGGGTTTGGTAATCAGATAAATTTATGCCGGGACCGGGGATTGAACCCCGGCCGCCAGCATAGAAGTCTGACACCTTACCCCTAGACCGCCAGGTCACCGTTAAACTATAAAAGTCACGGGTGACCTGGTGGTCTAGGGGTAAGGCGTCGGACTTCTGTGCTGGCGGCCGGGGTTCAATCCTCGGTCCAGGCACAGATTTATCTGATTACCAAACCCTTCCTTCACCTCTGACAAGACATCTTGTGAATGTGGGGAATGCCAGGCCTCCACCGTGGTTCGGATTCCACGTTAAACTGTAGGTCCTTCATTTCATCTCACAATCACCCTACCATTACACATTAGCGTAAGTGTGTATAACCCGAACGGGTAGTAAGACGCGGTGCTAATAATAATAATAATAATAATAATAATAATATAAAAGTCACTCATTTCTCTCTTTTTTTAGCATCGCGTCTATGCTATCTGTTCAGGTTATTCAGCATATGTACTAATATTAACGCTAATGAGTTAGTAAGGAAGAAGATTTGAGTTTAGAGTAAGTTTACTCACAGTTGCGTGGAGAATCATTTAGGGGAGAAAAATACCTCAATAGGCCAGACCAAGACTCGAACCCCAATATCCCTGTCATCGGCCAAATAATGTAATTTTTATTGAGGTTTTAATTAATCTGTATTAATAAAATGAAGTGTTTACCTGTCATGAGCATTGCGCGATATCTAGAGCAGGCAAAGGGCTAAAATTTTAAAATTAGTAGCCCCTGTGCATAAACATTTGCATCTCAAAGCTGGAATTTTAAATTTTGGATTAGATTTTTTTAAATCTATTAAAAACTTGGTCGGAATAAATGAAATGAGAGTTTTTTCTGTTTGTTTGAAGCGTTGCCTGGGGTACTTTTGCTAGCTACTAATAATCCCCTCAAAATAAGGCGTTAAAATGTATTTATAGCAATGAAAATGTTCAGGATTGACCCCAGCATTGTTTATCTTAGAATAAAAGTGGTTTAATACATAGACAAAAGATGGTTTCCAAATAAAACATAAAAGCAAAATTGAAAAATGTATATCTTTGAAACGTTGAGACTATATTATTTCACTTGGATCACCGTCAACGGGGAGCTCTGGGTTCGACTCCTGGCAGTGTTTGCTGCAGGGTTTTTTTCCCCTTAAATAGTTTTCCACTCTCTTGCGTAAATTTGGGTACATTTAATCTTAACTATACCTTCTTCATCCTTGCCCTTGTGTGTTTAAATTTGCGGTTAGCTTCTAATGTAATCATATATATACAAGCTAAATATAAGTAGAAAAAAAGGAGAAAGATATTTTTGAAACATATACCAAACATTTTTTTTTTAAATTGATCTATTGAAAATTGTCCTATAAGGTTAATGCTACAATTACTCTTATTTAAAAAATGTTGTCTGTCAAAGGTGACAGCTGCGTAAAATATGTTTTTTCAAAATATGTGTTTTGGCGTAGGGATACAGTAAAGTAATCTTTTTAAAAAAAACGTGGTTCCCGTAAATAAATATTTTGTTGTATTTATTGTGGCTTGTTTCTATCTTGACATGAGCTAAATAAAAGAGATTAAGGATCAAGGTCATATTTTAATTATAAACTTTGGATGCTTCGATGATAATGTCTCGCATTACATTTGACGTAATTCCAATTCTTTAGTAATATTAAAAACATATTTAACACAAATAAAATATACATAAACAAACTATTATCTAAGAGTAGTTTAAATACATTAGTCTAGGTGAATTTACGATAAGGAGTGTTTTCTATTTAGCAATAATAAATCATGTTACACAAGCATTTCACATCTTATCATATTTCAACAAATAAAAACATCTGTGGGGGGGATTATGTAATGATAAGTACCCAATGGTGTGGTGGTTTACTCAAAACTACGGACAAAAAAATTGAGATTATTTTAGTACAGCATCTTAATAGTCGTTCATGTTATACGCCTATAGACTTTTTTAAATTTTATTCGAGGTATTTAACGTGAACTTTCTGAACCGACTAGAGCAGACACAACATCAAGCCCCCAGCCGTTAATTCTTCACTATGAAAGGGTAAACCCGCATTTCACCAATGATAAATATTTCGGCCATGCCGTGACTCAAACCCGGGACCCTTGTTTCAATAGAAAGGAACGCTACCGACTGAGCTAAGGTATCGGACACCTAAGAACTAATTACGCTAGTGGGTTAAGGTTAAGTTTGGTTGAATTTAAAGGAAGTGTACCCGCATTTACGTGAAGGTAGAGTGGAATACCATTTGGAATAAACCACCCCATCACCAGTATATTCATATAGAAAGGTAGACTTTGTCTATTGTACACCCAACCAGGATTTGAACCCCAACCTCCCCGTCATCGGCAGTCTAGTCTATTGCGAGAGTGACCATGCGGTCACCGAGGAGGGTTGGAAGAAGATATATGAACGGAAACAGCCTAGTCAGAATGACACTGGATTTTTTCACAAAAAAACAACAAGTGCACTACTAAACCACTGTGGCAAGTTTTATTTTTCTCGGATGTATAGCCTAAATATAAACAGGTTATTTTGGCAAATATCGTCTTACTACCCATCCGGGCTACTCATATATATATATATATATATATATATAATCACTGTGTCTTAATACCTGTTCAGACTCTAAGTAGAGAAGTGAGAAGTAAAATTTTCCTTATATTTTTACCGGAAAAAATTCTAAAACGGAAAATTTTAAATTATCGTTTCTGTAAAATAATTTCAACTGATTAAATGGAACTAATTAAATCGAGATATAGATATCCCTAATGTCAACGTTTATACTTAAGATTAATAATCTCATATGGGCGTTAACACCAGATACATCATCATAAGAGCTTCGGTGGCCGCACGGTCTAACGCGCTACTCTCGCAATAGACTAGACTGCCGATGACAAGGAGATCGGTGTTTGATCCCAGTCGGGTGCACTGATAGTGGTGTTTCCTAAATAGTTTACCACGCTCACGGATACAATTCCTCTAAATTCAACCTTTATCATCCCTAGCACATTCACATAATTAGTGCATATCCATAAAACCCGAACGGGTAGTAAGACGTGATGTTAAAAAAAAGTAGTAAAGAAACAAATGAATGCGAGCTTTTGTAAGCCCGTTATGTTCATACTTCAATTTTTTAACACCAATAAGTGAAATAAAATACATTTGTGGTTGGTCCGGTATTTGTCTCCTCCCCGCCCCTATTTTACAAGCTCCCTAACTACCCCTCCCCACCCCATGCCCCCTTCTTATATCCCATTCATCTCTAGGTGCCACCTCCACAATGTAACCCCTCTGCCGCAAGATGCTACTGCAGAAAATGTTCAACTAGAGTGGAAAATAATTTAGGGGGGAAAAAAACTTATGTACACCCAGGCGGGATTCGAGTCCCCATCTCCCCCCCCATCAGCAGACCAGTTTGACACGAGAGTGACGTGTAATCGTGTTATGAAAGCGACCGCCAATAAGAGTGCGTTGAATTTAGAGGAAATGTAAGTATACCCTCATACTTGATTTTTGTAGTAAATTTTCGACCACCACCACCAACATTATTATTATTGTTAGTGTTATTGTTGTTATTGTTATTATTATTAGCACCGGGTCTTACTACCCGTAATGAATGGTAGTGTGGTTGTGAGAGATGAAATGGAGGACCTACAGTTTAGCTTGGAATCCGAACCACAATGGAGACCTGACATTCCACACATTCACAAGTTGTGATTAATAAACGTCTTGTCAGAGGTGAAGGAAGGATTTGACTATCAGACAAATATGTGCCGGGACCGAGGATTGGGCCCTGGGCCCCCAACACAGAAGTCTAACCCCTTACCCGTAGACTGCCAGGTCGCCCGACCCCCCAACATAAAAAAATTATTATAGTTAGGATTTGTCATTACAAAAATATGTTTTATTCTATTAGTTAACTATAGAGTTCGTTTAAAAAGTTATCAAAATATCCAAATATACTTCTTTAGGGATTTCTGTAGAGATTTTAGTTTTTTAGCACTGTGTCTTACTATCCGTTCGGGATATACGCTTAGACACTAATGGTTTTAAATTATTATTATTAGTAGTATCACCACGTCTTACTACCCGTTCGGGTTATACGCACTTACGCTAATGTGTAATGGTATAAGTGATTGTGAGATGAAATGGAGGACCTACAATTTAACGTGGGATCCGAGCCACGGTGGAGGCCTGGCATTCCCCACATTAACAAGTTGTGATTAATAAACGTCTTGTCAGAGGTGAAGGAAGGGTTTGGAAATCAGATAAATCTGTGCCGGGACCGAGGATTGAACCCTGGGCCCCCTACACAGAAGTCTGACACCTTACCTCCAGACCACCAGGTCACCAATGGTTTTAAAGATTATATTCCATTCACGGTAGGAATTACTCTCTGAAAGGTCTTTTTTCCTACCAATATCCTACTATATAATAGATTTCTGGTAGAGAAAAAGGACTTTCAGAAAACAATTCCTACGGTGAACGGACTTTAGGAAGATACATACGTGAAGGTTAAGTGGAAAACCATTTTGAAAAACCACCCTCAGTACACCCGATAGAAACACTGACCTTTCCTCGCATCCCCTTCACTCCCGCCTTAATCAGGCGAATGTGATAAAGATGAAAGAATTCTCATTATACCTGGCCGAGATTTGAACCTCGTACTCCCAATCTCCGACATACCAGAACAAATTAATTACATTTATACATGTGGTTAAAAAATTGCATTATTCTTTCCCGATTCTTAATTAAGTAGTGGGGCTACTGCTATTGATATTAATAATTATGTACAAAACATACTAAACGACATGTTAAGGTTAAAATTCAACATTGCGTAGGAAGACAGGATTGAAATTTGCATATAAAATTATTATTTACAAGTGCATGCATACTGCTTACGGACTAGACAACATTTCTTAAATAAGCTCGATTAAATTTTAACATGTAAAAATATTTTCTTTCTATTATATCGAATTTTAATAGACAGCAAGCTTGTCTGCATTAACTGCCATATGTAATTAACTTTTTAGGAGAAGATTCAGTTACACTTAAAGAAATTATCAGCGAGACGACGAGAAATTAGACAAATGTATGTGCATGTAGTTTTTTTTTAATATACCGGTAACCTTAAAAATATCACCGTGAAATGCACGAATATTGTCGCGTTTGAATGATGAGTTGGTTGGGAATTAATTATTCCTTTGATTTAACAATAAACTTACCTACTAATCAGGGATTCAAATCTTGTTATCTCACTGTCCCCATTTCTCTAACAACTCAATCGCTATCTCAACCGGCAGACACCGACTAACACCATAAGGAATCTGGCCTTGCTCGCTACTGGGCAACCATTTACTGACAGTCACTACCAACCTCACGGACACAAATGTCACCAGAATGTTCCGGTCGGCATAACCGGGACACATTTTCATCGTTTCCAAGAGTCGAATCCAGTACAACTTTAACAAACTTCTAACCAGAATAACTTATATATTTCTTTTTAATTTTATTCTCCCCGTAAGGTACAAAAACGAGTTAATCAAGGAGGTGATTTATAGAGTTAGGATTATCGATTTTCTATGCTTCCTTTAGAACCATTTAAGACTTACTTCGTAGCTTATTTAAAATTGTTGACCCAAAACCACTGAATAATCATTTATTTCGTTAATTTTTGTTTGTTAAATATGTTTTACTTATCATCCGGGTTACGTGTTACTCGAATATTTACACAAAAGGCGTGGGTAAAAGGTAGGATTTTTTTTTTAAATAAATGCATGTCACAGTTAATTAGAGCTAGAAGAAGAAACAATTCTGGGAAAACATGTAAGTACACCTAACCGGGATTCGAGCCCTCAACTTCACGACATGGGCAAGCGAAACAAGGCGAGCCTGACACCTTTGTCCACGTGCCCCCCAATGATGGTAGTCCCCTGTAAACTTGATTTAAGGAGTGTAGGGGACGTGAGCTAAGGGCAGTACTATAGCAGTGTTTATATCAAAAGGTTTTTTTTTACCAAATAAATCAAATGATTCTCTGGGAGAAACATAAGAGTATAATTTTCTTCACATGTTAATATCAACAGATCTTGAATACCTGTCAAGGGTGTCCTGGAATTTAATGACAACTTCTTCTCTTCACTAAAAAAAATGTCCCTACAAATACCGCTATGATAGGACGAATATTTAAGAATTGTCAATATTATCATTTGAAGAAAATTAAACTCTATGTTTCTACCGGAGCAATATTTTATTTCTTTTGGCCAAAAAAATAAAAAGTATTGCTATAAAAACTGCAGAAACACTTAGCCTTCTCGCGCCACCTTAAAACGATTTACTAGTAGCCTAAAGTAATATAGTACCATCCAATAACATTCCGCTTGTGCATCTAATTCCCTAATGTCACTCTAATACAAACATGTCAAACTCGTGGGCCACATGCGGCCCGTGGATTTTATGACTAACCATCATGCAACGCAACCCTAGTCTTCTTTTTTTAAATATAATCTTTGAGGAAATATAACATTTGGCATTTTGGCCTGGTTAGAAGAATGTGGGGCTAAAGTACCAAATTTGCACTATTTCTTCGACATGGATCATTTCCAAAAAGAGTTGAATTAGCACAGCAAATATATACTATGTCTGACTGCACGTACGTATGTTAACCGTCGTTTTCTCACATGAAACCAACCAAACACCCGAGAAGTCATAGCTTATGGACACATATTTCAGGACAATTATAAAAATTACTTTGACTCGACACTAACGTCATTGTGGCATACAAAAGGTTTCATAAATTTCTGTTAAAAATATAAGGTTAGTATTATTGTTTTAAATAGGGCTCCATTCTTTTACTCGTAGGTATATTTCTAATAATAAGATACTGGGTTTTAATTATTTGTACTTAAGAAAGTGACATTATAGCTACGCGGTTTTTTTTTCTGCACCCGTTCATGTTATACGCAGATGCGCGCTACCAACTTAGATGGGACGTCACATTATTGATTCAGCATATAAATTGTTGTAAAAATTAATGTTCACGTTTATTGTAGCTATTATCCACATTTTGAGGCACATAGCTTGTAATTCTACTCGGTAGATTTTTTTTTACCAATGTTGGTTACACTATAGTTTTCTTCGTGATATCGACTTGTAATCTTGAACCGATATCATAAATTTGAGAATTTATGTTGGCAAGATGACGAACGACTTCTGAAAACCATTATTAGCTTAAAAAAAAAAGAGGACTTTACATAGAATAATTTAAATTTATATCTCCGAAACTAATAGTAGTTTTTTATTCAATTATGTCGAGATTTAACATCCCCTTTCTTAAAAGAAGATTGGATCAACACACAATTTATAAAATAACTATGAAAGTAAATCAAGGCCATACTGAGTAGAGATGTCTGGGGAGTTCAAACCCCTTTCAAAAGTATTAAATATGATAACTTACGTTTGTATTACTTCTCAATATTTAGATTAGTAGAAAGTAGCTTAACCTATTGGGGTGAGCTCATAGCACCTTACAACTCAATTATGTTTTAAAACAACTTTAAGTAACGATTTGCAAAAGAGAATGTTAAAAATAATTCCTTCCTTGCCCTTTCCACTTGGGTGACTTCCCCAACAGCCACCCTTCACCCCCTACTCCACCTCCCCACAAAATAATAATACATGGCATTGGAGATGAGACGATAGAGTCATATGGTATCGGATATCGAGAAATAGTAATAAAGTGTGTATACCCCCCTCTCCCATCCCACCTCTGTGTTTCACTCCCTAAAAAAATAAACCCGCTTCGTTGGCCGCAAGATCTAAAGCGCTACTCTCGCAGACTGTCAATGGCGGGGAGATCGAGGTTCGAATCTCGGTCGGGTGTACTGAGGGAGTTTTTTTTTTCTAAAATGGTTCACCACTCTGCCTCCACGCAAATATGGGTACACTTCCTATAAATATATCCTTCCTAATCCCTAAAACCACTAGCGTAACGAGTTAGTAATATGTGGTTCTAAAAAACCCATCATTTCCCTTACGATGTGGAGCCTGGAGTTGGCCCGCCCCTACAATAATTCACCCCCTTTACATTCTATTACCTTGACCCACTCTTCTACCTCTCCACGACCCAACCTAATTATATTGTGCATCGCAGAGCTCTACTTCGGGCACTTTAGAAGTTATCAGTTAGCAGACTCTGAAACAAGGTAATGTAGTTATACTATCTGGCGTGCACTTTCTGAACAACTTACACACTATCTTACGATAACTCTAGAATGCAATTGTCGTCTCCTCACCCCTCACCTAAAGGACGAGCTCGATTTCGCAAATGGAACTTTTTTTTCTGTAGTGTCGTGTAATGAACCTGATAATTTTAACTCAGGAAATAAACACACTACTTTTTTTTATATATATAGTACTGCGTCTTACTACTCGTTCGAGTTATATGCTTATATACTTATCAAAGTAACGATTTTTGGGATTAGGGAGGTTTTATTTATACGAAGTGTATCCGCATTTGCGTGGAGGAAGATTGGAAAACCAATTTGGAAACCCCGCTCTCAGTACACATACCCGAGATTCAAATATAGATTTCGCCGTTCCAGGCAGTATAGTCCATTGCGAGAGAAGTACGTTAGACCATGCGGCCACCAAAGAGAGTGGAAAAATGCTAAACTGAAGTGGCTTAAGCTTCCAGGTTGAAAAATTAAAAGGCATTTTGAACATTTATTTCGTTGTGTGGCACGCATTACTACTTATCTGTGCTATTCGCATACATACAATAATAGGGTAGGGATGAGGAAGACATAATTTAGAAGAAGTGTAGCCACATTTGTGTGGAAAAAATACTGGGAAAATGACGTGGTAAATCAGACTCAGCTACGTGACACCCGCCTCGGTGGCGTAGTTGGCTAACGCACTAGTCGTGTTAAGCTGCTCGACTGCTGAGGACGGGGAGATTGAGGTTTGAATCTCGGTTGGGGGAACTTGGGGGAAGGGGTGTTTTCCTAAACGGTTTTCCACTCTACTTCCACGCAAATGCGGGTTCACTTCCTCTAATTCATCCTTCCTAATTCCCAATACATTAGCCTAATTAGTACTTAAAGCTTATAACCCGAACGAGTAGTAAGACGCGGTGCTAAATAATAATAATAAAGTTACGCGACTCTTAAATTTTATACTACTTACTTTACATTTATATTAAATTTGCTATGCTATTTGCCATACATAGACTTATTTATTATTAATAAAGACATTTCATTGTGACCTCAAAAGTGAGGTAGTGGGCTCGTGATAGGTCACGCTTTTCTTTTAAGCAGAAATAAAATGCTATACATTGTTTTTACATATTACAGTCGAGTCTCGATAGCTCGACATTCCGTGTAACTCGACACTCGCACGTACACACAGTTGCTGGCACCAGTTATCATAATCCAAGGTCATTCAACTGTATATCCTCTCAGTTTGTTTGTGTAACTCGAGTGGAACAACCTTGTTGTGGTGTTTTTACATGTACCTACTGTGTTTGTTAGTTTTCCAATTCAGTAACGTGTTATTCGAATCAATACAATACTATAATACAGTACAACTTTACCTCTAATATTCCACACTGTAGTGTGATTCATCCTTGTTTAGTAAACATGACATAGTAAACATAATGCACATGAATCGTATGCAAGTTCATTCGTAAATCTCGACATTTCAATAACTCGACACCATCTCAGTCCACATTAGGTCGAATTTCCGAAACTATACTGTATTAGTTAGATGTAATGTAAATGTCATTTAATTGTCATATTTTAATACCTAAAATAAAAGTTTAAATGACAGTATTTATTTACCTTAATAATGTTTTTGAAGTGTGCGTACGAAATTCACCTCAAGAGTAATTGAAATTAACCTGTGTACTTACTGATAACCTTGGCCCTAATTGGCTGACTGCTGGTTCCACTGACACGTCGTCCAGTATGCTGTCAACACAATACCACTGCGCTGTGTTCACGCTTAGGAGGTTGAACAAGAGGAGCGCTAGTTGTGTGGTTGAATTGGTTTTAATTGAATGGAGTTGATATGTCCCCTTCACAAGACAGGGACTGGCCGATGCCTGAAGTATATATAGTCCAGTTTGCATAATATGAGCCTTATCAGACAGATAGAAAAGTTACTAGAGCTGTATAGCTATGATTTTGGTATGAAGCCCGTTCTGGAAGGCCTTATTTCCTACCGGAATTCTATTGTGTAGTAGTATTTTGGTAGAATAAAAGGCCTTCTAGAACAGTAATAGGAAGACCGTTCTCGAAGGTATTTTATCCTACTTAAACTACTTTAACAGCCACGCGATCGCATCAGTCCGAGCGTCCTTGGTTCGGATCCGGAGCGGGTTAGTATATAGCCTGAACGCCCTGGATTCACGTGCGTCAGTTAATATACCAGTGCTATTTATAAATATTTAAGAAAATGGTGTTCGGGCGCCAATTAGTTTTACGTTTCCTACCAACATTTACATTTAATTCAATCAAATTAATTTAAATTAAATATAGCTTGATTTAAAGATCACAAAATAATATTCAGGATTAACTTATTGCACACTTTGGATAGTTATGAAATAACGAATATAAATGGTGGAAGTTGAGCTGGAGGGACTAGTTCATCTCCAACTCTTTGACCGCGCGAGCGTTTAACACACGTCCAACTTGTATGATGGTCTCATGGCGGGTGTTTTTCTAACGGCCGCCGGGAGGGATTATCGCGACCCTTCCCACGTCCCCTTGGACGATTTCCCTTCTTTAAAAAGGAATCGGCCTAAGCCCTCTTTCACTGTCACTTTAAAAAAATTACAATTTTGGTTTGGGGAGATCTTTTACAATCTGTCTTGTTCTTTACTGCTAGTTTCTATGGATCGTAAATATTACAAATCGCAATTTGTATTGAGCTCTTATTTTATAAAGTGGGAACCAAGTGACGCTTCAGCACGTCTTTCACTAAAACTCATAAATCCTGCTAAAGTTCAACTTGAAATATATGTTATGCCTCACTACTATACAGTAGAATTCTGGTTCGAAATATGGCCTTCCACAACGAGCTTCCTGCCAAAATCAGGGTAGCTTATACTTTTACTTATTCATACGTCTGATCACATTATATGTGGCTGTCACTTTTGATAGATATTATTCATCCATACCTATAAAATAACACTAAAAATACAGTAAAACATTGTCAATTTTGGCCGCTAAAAGCTGTCTTTTTAAAGGCCCTTTCTATGAAACTTGGACTATAGTTGCCCACACTCTGCAGCCAATCTATCATGTAACATATCTAGCTACACAATATTTACACATTTGTGGGTTAATATGTAATGGAATCATGGAAGTAAGGTAGGTTTACAAAATACATTAAAAAAATATTTGCGGTCAACATTGAAAAAAAAAACCCATGCAAACACGTGAACCCGTGAACCAATGCATCAATCTCGTCTTGTCTGGTTTGTCGGTGACAGGGAGCTCGGGGATAAAATCCTGGAGGTGTTGTTTTTTAAGTCCTGGTTTTCGTGTTTGTAACTAAAACATTTACACATTTTATGTGGTTAATGGGGTATCTTTAGAGTAGGAAGAATCCATATAAAACTTATAATTGTTAATAATTATACTAGACAATGTCTGGTATCAAAATATTATCTTTTTTATTATAAGTAAGTAGAGAAGAACGTCATGTTTCAGGGCGCAAAGGGGTAATCGGTGGTGGGGGGTGCTAGCTTGTAGACGGGGGGAGGTGCGC
>CABFVX010000046.1:0-75043 GCA_902151425.1 Timema shepardi
CTGCGATGTTTCATAATCCCGGAAACTGTGCCAGAAATAGGCAATATTTTTGCACTTTATTCAGCCCTTCCATCCCACCTTAAGAGATGGTAATTTATCCTATTGAGTGGCGTTGAATTACAATAACCTACATTTATTTTATGTCTAGTTTGACACTTTTGACGCAAATGGTATTATTGTGGTCGTTATTGATGATATGATCAATTAGAAAAAGTTTGTTTTACAACTATGAAAAAATAGTAAATTGGCATTTTCAATTACCGTGTTTTGTTTATATTTGCCTAGAAACAGTTTATTAAGATAATATTTTACTGGAAATTATAAATTAAGTTATCATTTTGTACATATATATATATATGTTGAGAGTGGATATAAATTCTCATTTCTAAATAGCTAACAGATAATTTAGCCGATCCTTATTCATATACATCTATTAGAAATACACCATTTTATGAACATCTAATGCAAAATTAATATAAAGCCTACCTTCATTTGAAAAGCAAACCGAATTATTTCAATAGCAGCATTATCATTATTCATTATTCTAGTTCAAATCAACACAAAGAATAAATTTTGACTATATCCAACTAAGGTTTGTTTCAATATTGTATTTTTATTACAATACAACAGTAGACCTACTAATTACGAGAATTATAATATCTAGCAGGAAACATAATAAGCGTGGTTAAGATAGTGATGTATAGAACGCGAGAAAATACCAAGTTGTTTGCAATTTTTATAGCAAAACTTTTTTGGTCAAAATAAACAAAATTTTAGTTTAATACATACATTGAGTTTAATTTTCTTCACATTATTAACAGTTGTTTATTTATTACCTGTAATGAGCATAGCGGTATTCGATGACGAATTTTTAAATGAAGAGAAAAATCTATAATGAAATTCCAGGATCTCTTTAACAGATATTCAAGAAATGTGGAAATGACTAAGCAAAGAAATTTGAATTTTATGTTTGTATAAAAGGAATATGTTTTATTATGACAAAAATTTTGCCATAAAAACTGCAAAAACTATGGTCTTTCTTGCGTTTCCTATGTCCCAAATATATCTTAACAAAATACATACTCTTTCAGAAAAAAAAGAAAGAAAAAAAAGTGCAGCTGGTTGTGACAAATCTCTAACCTTCAAAGTCAATGGCTGTAACTAAAATCTCTCTTTCAAACTCGAAGTGTTTTTTTTAAATTTAATAGAACACGCCATACTATTCGTCTAGGTTATTTGTAGATTACACTTAGGTGATAGGTATAAAGAAGTTTGAATTTGGATTAAGCGTAGGCCTATCCAGAGTCATAATGAGAAATAGTTGCGAAACCATTTAGGGGGAAAAAACCTTGAGTACATCAAGTCAGAATTAGAGCATCTACCTTCTAATCACCAGCAAACCAGACTAAATGAACAATACATTTATTCCACGTGCACGCCAAGTCTGAGCTAACTACTGTACTATATGTTACTCTCTTTTATGATTAATGCCTTCAACTATTTATTTGTAAAGGTGGTGTTAAAAATGAGTATTGCTTTTAAGAATAATTTCACAATGTGTAGGATAACTAGTCATACTCTCCACTTCAATCTGTTTGGAATTAAGTTTGTGAGTAGTGTTTTGGAAACCCACCGCCAAATACAGGCGACACCACTATACAATCGACCCTCGCCTCCGTGTGGAAAACAAACAGAATTTAGTTGAAACTTTAAACGGGAATCAATATTATTCTGGACGCGGTGGCAACGTCACTTGTTTTTTTCCCCTATCCCAGGCACTCTTGTTTCCTAAGTAAACTAAAAGGTAAGGTCTGAGCTATGGGTTTCCTCATACTCTTCTAGCCCTGTTTGTTTTTTTTATCTTTCCCATTTCCGTGGCCCAAGGGTTAGTGCGGTTCACTTTGGCGAAGAAAAGGCCTGGGTCGATACCAGCTGCGTGTTGAAAGTATCGGTTTGTTAGTGCTAGGTCCAGGTAAAAAATATACTGTTAATTTAGGTGTTTCACGCCATGAATACCTATATTTTGGGTAGGAAATACGTCTCCAAACAAGTGTCACAAATTGATAAACTTTCTGTAGTCCTCATCAGACAACAGTGGGATTTAGTCTAATGAAAAAGAGAAATTTATAGTTAATATTATTGTACAGACTTTGGAAATCGAATGGTCTAAGCCAGTGGTTGGCAACCGACGTAATGCAGACTGGATTTGGCTCATCGACTGATTTTATTTTGTCGCAAAAGATATAGCAAACAAACAAATGTAGCCATAAAAATATACTAATTACTATTAATGAAATATAAAGTTGAAATATATTGCTTGATAATGTATTCAAACTGGCACACATATTTTTCTTATTAAAGCCTATACGGTTTGCGATATTAAAAAAAGTTGATAACCTCTGGAAGGGATAAACTCACAATAGACTGGAGACTTGATCATGAATAACGGGTAGGTCAGGAATCTAGTCCAGGCTTGATTTACTGGGAAGCAGTTTTATTAAATTGATTTCCACTCTCCCTTCTCACAGATGTGAGTCCATTTTCTCTTAATTCGGCGTTTATTATCCCAACTCAATTAGTATAGTTAAATAAATATATTCCAGGTGAGTGTTGAGACTTTTAGAATAAAAATAGTAGCCTACTACAATAATTAGCCTATCGTATCATTTTTTTATCTTTCTCACTTACTTATGTTTATTTTTAATGTTTTCGATCTGTAGAAAACGTTTCAAAATCCCCCCAGAATATATCTGGTTTAATGAAACATAAGTTGACTGTAATTGTCCATTTTATTATTTCTACCTTTATTATATTCTATACATCTAAAATGGCGCTACTCATATTTATTTGTCTAGAAAAATAGTTTTCCAAGCTGTCTTGAATTGATAGTTTAACCAACAAAACTGATATATTGCTGTAGGATTTTAAGGTGTTTGAAATGACTTGTCTTTGGTTAACAGACTAATTTAACGGTACAGTATGTGTATGTATGGAAACACTTGTCTATAATTTTTAAGTTGAGACTATGAACTCTAACAAAATAACACCATTAAACAACAATGAATAGATTCGTTAGTTCATATTAATTCATCTTTCTAAGACAATGTTTCCTAAACTTTGTTATTTAATTGTCCATAAATATAGCTGGTTAACCAAATGCCACAAACACATATTCATATGTTAATTTTATTATTTAGATAACCATATTATATACAAATCTAAGACTAAAGTCAAATTATAGTATTCAAGAATAAATTTTGAAACAGTTACAATTTTAACTTCAACAAATAGCTCTACTTTTTTTAAATTTAGTATCAGATTTTGAGCCCCTTGATTTGAAAATTAATAAATTAAAAATTTTTTTGAATGTAAATAATATTATGAAAATAGAATTTATTTTAAGTATGAACAAACTACATTATAATATTTTATAGATTATATAAAAAAAGACATGAAAAATTGTTGAAAGTCGCAAAAATAAATAGCTTCAGGGTTACAGACTACTTAAGGGTTGTACTTCTGAAACTCCTGTTCTAGCTTATACCGAGCTACATTTAAGACTGCAGAATAGATATAGCGGGTAATATAAAAAATTGTTTTTGAATTTATAAGGAGACCTTGTGCAAGTAGACTCGGGGTGCTAGGAGCTTCTTTAAGTGTGCACAAGGGTGCTTGACTACGATTCTAAGTTCCTATATTACTATTTATTCTAAACGTAGTTTTAGAGAGTCTTTCGCCCCACTGTAATTTATCATATTCTCTTCAAACTAATGTTTTGTGTTTCCTTAATACAAAATCATACTATACCTCTAATCCCCAATTTAGATATTTAATATGGTTAAATGTGAGACTCGGATTATACAAGTCCATACATAATTTTACCGGTTATTCTCTCTGGGTGTGAAACGTGGTCTCTTATCATACATGGCGAAACAAATGTAGGGTGTTCGAAAACAACGCGCTTAGGAAGATATTTGGTAAAAGGAAAGGGAGGGATACAGATACTGGAGAGGGAAGGAGGTTACATAATGATGAGTTACACACCCTGCCCTGATTACAAGACATTATTAGGATTGTCAAGTCTCGTATATTATGGTGGGCAGGACATGCATCGTGAATGGGAGAGTCTAGAACCTTCTTCAGGGTACTGACTGGCGAACCCAATGAGAAGAGACCATTGAGAAGACCTTGACGCAGGTGGGAGGATAATATTAGGGTTTTTATGAGGTGAGCTGGATATATCTAGCTCAATATAGCGATAGGTGGCGTTCTTTTGTAAGTGCAGCAATGAACTTTCGAGTTCCTAATGTCAGAGAATAAATACGTAATACCGTTAAAAATTGGTTCACTTGAATAATAAACGTGTACTGAGTTATTAATAAAGAAAACTAAACTTGGATCTCGTCCTCGTGTTTAAATAGCTAGATTGGTCAACCCCAGGTATATGTAACACTTTTCGATTTTGGATGGCGATGATGAGGATATTAACTGTTTGCCATGGGTTTTTCTTGCTCTTCTATTGCTGCATTTTGAGGCAATTTGGCTGGGAGTTTAGTAAATATCATACTGTACTAGAATAATCTAGTTTAGTTTAAAAGTAGTCTGGTGATATAATCGGGTGGTCCAAAAATACCATTATATAAACAAGTTAGCATTAAACTCTGAATATCATTTGTATTTCCGTATAAGCCACATAAATTTCAGATAAACGTGATGATTTTGATTTATAAAACGATAAATACGTAATGTCATCTCTTAAAGTTCTGTAAATTCATTAACTTGTTAAAGTGATTACTAGACTAGATATTCAAAGCGTTTGTTAGTTGTTAAATGAAACTGGGCAAGGTGTTTGAAGCACTCGTAAACTGATAAAGAAAAATAGACCAGGTATTCGAAGTTTTCGTTAGCTGGTAAATGAAAACAGGACCAGGTATTCGAAGTATTTTTTTTATTGGGAAATAAAATCATGACCTGGTATTAGAGGCAAACGTTTATTGGTATATGAAAATAGGGTTAGGTGAACTAAGCAAACATCAGTTGATAAATTAAAACATGACCTAGTATTAGAATCAAAAGTTGGTTGGTAAAAAAACAGGATCAGTTATTAGAAATAAACATTATTTGGTATATGAAAACAGGATCAGGTATTAGAAGCAAACGTTAACTGGTAAATGAAAACAGGACCAGGTATTAGAAACAAACGTTATTTGGTAAATGGAAACAGGACCTGGTTTTAGAAGCAAACTTTAACTTTTAAATAAAAACAGGACCCGGTATTATTTGGTAAATTAAAACTGGGCCATGTTTTCAAAGCATTCGTTTAATGGTAAGGAATAGTGGACAAGGTATTAATGAACTTGTTAACTTTATGGTTGAAAACTGGAAAAGGAACTCGAACACTCGTTAGTTACAAAATGAAATTGGGGCCAGATGGTAGAGTTCTCGTAAATCGGTAAATGCATATTTGACGAGGTATTCAACTTTGGTGAGTGAAAACTTACCAATGTATTTCAATAATCATGTTAGTGTTCTGAAATTAGATATCAAGGTTTTCGTATTAATTTCAGGATAATTAATTTAACAAGTAAGAGAACGTTTTATATCATAAATATTTTGGAAACCATAAATTAGACCAACTAAGGGCCTAATTTAAGCTAAGCCAGTGGAACAAAGCAAACACCTATACAAACACCCAAGGCTGGAATCCGATATAGATTTATAAGTTGAAACATTTAGTCTCAGCTCTTGGAGTACTTACTAATCTACTGTGAAACGCAAGCCACTAGATAAACTTAAATCTAAATAAAATAACTTTATGTTTTTATTCTCTGAAATAATTTTATGAGTATTTGAAGCGTTATTCTAAACCAATTGGTTCATAAGCACAGGATTACGATTTTTACTTAACCCAGAAGATCCCACTTGAGATTATACACCCAACTCTAGAAGCAGGAATTGGAGTACATTGATAACAAAGAGGAGCTTATACGGAAAAGTTTAAACACCTTCAACTTGGCTGGAACCAATTACATATAGTAAACTATAATCTAATTATTTATCAAACTGGGTGGAGTTTAGCTATTTGGTTTAACCTCCTTCTGAAGGCTACATGGCTATAAATAGTACTACAAAAATACATTATTTCAAGGTTTGTATAAGAAACAAGGAACTTAAATTTGAAAATTCTTAGATAAAAATAAATTTTATCCTTAAAAGGTTATAATAGCATTAGAAAAAATCAAAAAAACTTAAGTTCAAAACTAGATTTTGCTACATTTTTTATCAAATGTATGCAAAATAAATCACATATTCTTTCTTTATATAAATATACTTGTTACTTTTGACATTTGTTGTTGAGTATTGTATAAAATAAAATCATAGGAGAATAACGATCACATTTTTATATTTCACCATGCAAATAATATATCGAACAAATTTACAAGGGAAAATAGAAATACCAAGTCTTTCACCGATTACAAAAATCCAATGATAAATATTACAAACAACAATCAAAATATAGTTGTTGTTTTTTTGTCTGAGGGAAGATATATATTATATTATTTTATTTAGATCAACTGTTAAAAAATATTTTGTCTCATACTTACATTTTTTAAATAAGTATATTTTTTCTCTCCATAAAATTAGTAGCTAATAAAATGAACAGGCCGTTATATACATTTATTTAAGCGTGATTATAACTTAGCTACTTAACCGTCTCTACCTACATCGATTTTTCGATAATGTATGAAAATATCGATAGAGATATGGAAATATTTCTGCAACTTCAATCTGACAATGAAAGAAAGAAATGTTTTAAAATCAAAATGAAGGTCTCCGCAAATGTTATTTGCGTTTACTATTGCGTAATGAACACACATTTCCATTTAAAATACAAAACTTTACTAGAAATACTGGAATTTTTCATCTACCATTATCGTTTCATTTCGTGAACTAAGAATTATTTCTTTAAGGTTAAAAAAAAACTCTTTTGTTTAAAATGGGTTTGTTAAAACAGGGTACGCGAAAAGTGTCTTTAATCATGAATCCTCTCTCCACTACATGTGTCCACAATGTCCGCATCAGACACACATGCCGAATAAACCGATGTCACATTTTCCCGCAATCGCGATTCTTGTTTAACATGCTGACTACACTACCTCGACCGACTCTATGATAGGGGGAGGCACGAGAGGAAGGAATGGGGTCTCATTGAATAGTAGCTAGATATTCTTTTATCAATGGAGGGTAAGTTGAAACGTGTGTACCCGTATTTCATGAAGCCATGTTCACTACGCCCTAATCATGTTACCCCATGAAACACTTCCTTTCAATGATTAATGATAACAATGATATACTCTGAAAGAGTTTCAATTCCTTGATACCTAAAATTAAGACATTAGGCATTGTTAGTTAAAATCAAATTTGTTTTTAAAATAATTTTAAAAGAATATTTCTGAAAAAAACGGAAAATAGTACCAATGATTAGGCATAAAGATTTAGTCAGATATTTACCTGCTTTGTAGTAGAATACAGCAGACTCGCGATTATCCGAGCCTCAATTATCCGTGGCTCCGTGTTAACAGAGGCACTCATTCTTTCAAACAGTCCAATTTTAACACAATATTTAATCAATAGTTAGATATTATATACAATAGTTTTTACTTCTACGACTATATAAATTAATTGTATTACTATAATATGGGGTGTATCTAATGCTCTATATCTTGGTCCATTTGACCTTATCTTACTTCTGCTCTCCTGGCGTATGGAGGCATTAAATTCTGAGGTGGGGACACCATTAGGGTGAATGCCATTATCCCCAGATGATAGGCTGAAACGTGAGAATGACGATGATGGAAAGCAGAGGGGATCTACAGTTCAACGTGTGTTCCGAACCACGGTGGGGGCCTGTCATTCCCCACATTCCCAGATCGTGAAAGCACCCACTTTGCCAAAGGTGAGGGAATGGTTTGTTAATCAGACAATCTGTGCTGTATCGGGGTTTGAAACACAGGCCCTTAACAGAGAAGTCAAACACCTTACAGCTTGACTGCCAAGTCATCCCGTATTATTATAACTAGTATAAAATATTATTTATCATACTTTTATACAATACTGTAGTTAAAGGCATGAAAAGTGACGTGAGAACAAATTACTAACAACACCCAGAACACTACACCTGGCGTTATTCCACTCAAAATGCTTTGTAGTGCAATGTGTTTTAATAAATTGATAGTTTCAAAATTACAAACAATGTACACAAATAAAGTACGTTCTTTTCTAGTGAGTCTATTACTACCTATAAATACTAAACGTTCCGTATCATCCAAGTTTTTTCCCTATCCGAGGTAGGCTCAGTCCCAATTACCTCGGTTAATTGCGAGTCTACTAAATATATACATATTTTAGTATGCAAAATATTTATTAATGGGAAAGGGGGAAAGTCCTATTTTAGCTCAAATTGAGTTAGTGCTGCCATCTATTAGACAATCATGCGAACTTTCTTATATGCTTGAGCTTATCGTTATAAGAGGTATCTGTCACATTTAAATTAATATAAAAAAGTATTTGCTAGAGTCCTTATGGAGTTTGATATACAAAAGTTGTTCTCTTGGAAAATGTGTATAATGTTATCTTCCTCCGTTCTCCCTTGTACATTTCATATTGATATCGAATTTTTCTGAGGCTTGGATGGTAGAATCATGAATAAAAGCTTTTTATTATAATTAATGTGGTTAATTTAAAAATAAATTAAAGTGTCCTATTTGGAAACTGATAAATAATAATAATAATATTTAGAACTGTGTCTTACTACCCATATGGGTTATACGCTTAAGTACTAATTACGCTAATGGGCTAGGAATTGGAAAGGTTGATTTTAGAGGATGTAAACCCGTATTCGCGTGGAGTGAGAGTGGAAAACCATTTAAGAAAACCACCCCAGTTCACCTGACCAAGATTCGAACCTTGGTCTCCCCATCCTAAGAAAATAATCACAAAGAAAAAAAAATACTTTGAAGCTGTGCAGTTAATATCGGTTTTTTTTCCTTTAAATAATATTTTAGTTATATTTTTAGTTTTAATTTGAAAGTTGAATATAAAAACCATTAACGTGGATTATTATTAAGGCTTTACTATCTTCCCACTAAATTAAATCATAGTTCATATGTTCTAAGGTATTTAAAAATAACTCAATACTATCTGGATTAACCTAAAAATATGCAAAAGAACCATAGATTTACTCACATCTGTGGGTACGTGGACTAAATGTGGGTTCATCTAGTGTAGTTTCCCAGTAACGAGTAAATTAGGACTCGAATCCCAGCCAAGCGTACTGAGACTGGTTTCTCCTAAGTTCCCCCCTCCCCCTCTAGCTCCACGTAAATCCTTGTTTATTTCCTCTAAACTATATTTTACTCATCCCTTCGACGTTGGTGTATTAATATTCACATAATCCATAGGGGTAATTAGACAGGAAGCAAAAAATAAACTTAGTACAGCGATGGATGAGGCCTGGTGGTTATTCTCCTCTTAGTTTGGTATTTTTGTAGTCAGTAATTGTTTGTTTTTAAAATGTTATTTTTGTTGTTGCTCCGTGTCTCAATACCCATCTTGTCTATACTCATATATCCACTCTCTTACCGGCTTTGGTGCCCGCATGGTCTAAGGTGTCACTCTCGTGTTAGACTAGACTTCCGATGACAAGGAAATCGGGACTCGGATCTCATTCGGGTGGATTTAGAGTGGATTTTTTACAAAATGGTTTCCCACTTTCCCTCCAAGCAAATGCAGGTAAACTTCCCCTAATTTCAAACTTCCTCATCCATAATTCACAAGAGTAATTAGTACATATGTGTGTAACCTGAACAGGTAGTAAAACGTGGTGAAAAAAAAACTACTCTATTTGGCTAGGGATCGTGGGATTATATTTTAGATTAAATGTACCCACATTATCGAGATTTTGATTAAGAATATTTTAAAATACGATTCTTAAAGAGCATAAACCCCTTGGAGTTCCATAAATGCAGGTATCTGTCCACGTTTCCAGAATAAATTATACTATCAATCATAATTTTAACATCAAAATAAATAAAACGTATATTTGCAGTTATTTTTCGAATGACCAGCTAAGATGTTTATCCTTGTTAAAAATATTAATGTTTGTACAAACAAATGTGTTATTAAAACGTCCAACATGCCAGAGAATTGTCGTATTATTCTAACAATGTTACATACATAAGCAAAACATATTAAAAACATATGACCATCTAACCGTTTGATTTAGAGGGATTCATATATATCATCCTTCAAGGGAAGCTATAAAGTTGAGTTACTGGAGTATACACTCTTATGTTCCAAAAATCATACCGTAAGGGAAGCTATCAATTTTAGTTAGTTGGCATATACATTTTATGTTCCTATAAATCATCCCTCAAGGGAAGCTATCAAGTTAAATAAGTTGGAGTATACATTTTATGTTCCTATAAATCATCCCTCAAGGGAAGCTATCAAGTTGAATATGTTGGAGTATACACTTTATGTTCCTATAAATCTGGGATTCCCAACCCTTTTCACTCCAGGGCACACTTAGTTCAAGACAATATTTTCACGGCACACTAATGTATGGGCTGTAATAAAATACGTTTTTATATTAAATTTAGATAAAAATCAAAATGATTAGTATCGAGAAACAGTTGACAGTAAGTGTATTTTTATATCGGTGCCCCCATCTACTTGCAGAGCAAATTGCCTGTTTACTTAAATTTTTTCAACAACATTTTGACTGATGTTCTCAGATACTTCATAAATACGTCGGCCTATCTTATTATTCGATAAAAACACTTATGAAATTTGCTCTTTAGATTATTTTATAAGCATGGTTCCAATAATGACCTGACAAGCTGGCCCAATCACATATTCTCCAACAACAAGTGGCTTCGTGTTTTTTGTGGTCAATTCAGTAACTTTGAATAACGCCTCAGGTGCACTATCGGAAATGTAAACCATTGTTTCCATTTATTTTGTGCCTTGTGTTGGAATGCTGGTTTTTGGGATTCACTGAGTTTTTAGGTGGTTGTATGCAGCTTCATCTGTCTCAAAATCATTGTTTTGTTAATCAGGCGTTCTCTACAAAATATACAGAAATAGACTGGTCGGTCTTAATCTTATTTTCAAGTGAAACCTAAAATTATCTATCGTTATAACACTTTGGGAGGTTTAAAACCGGAACTGGTAGTAGATTCATCGCAAGATTTATAGTTAAATTAAAATCTTGGGAAATTTTGGCGGTACACTTCCAAAATTCGTGGCACACTTAAGTGCCGCAGAACACCAGTTGACAACCACTGCTATAAAGCATCCCTCAAAGAAAGATATCAAGTTGAGTAAGTTGGAGTATACACTGTATGTTCCTATAAATCTTCCCTCAAGGAAAGCTATTAAGTTGAGTAAGTTGGAGTATACACTGTATGTTCCTATAAATCCTCCCTCAAGGAAATATATCAAGTTGAGTAAGTTGTAGTATACACTGTATGTTCCTATAAATCTTCCCTCAAGGAAAGCTATTAAGTTGAGTAAGTTGTAGTATACACTGTATGTTCCTATAAATCTTCCCTCAAGGAAAGCTATTAAGTTGAGTAAGTTGGAGTATACACTGTATGTTCCTATAAATCTTCCCTCAAGGAAAGCTATTAAGTTGAGTAAGTTGGAGTGTACACTGTATGTTCCTATAAATCTTCCCTCAAGGAAAGCTATTAAGTTGAGCAAGTTGGAGTGTACACTTTATGCTCCTCTCTCTCTCTGGCGAGGTATATTTGATGGCTGTTGTTAACCTTATGGTTGGATAGTCAATATTGACCGTAGTTAAAGATGGTGCTGTCTGTCGCTTCTCTTTTATGCTTTGTGAGGCTAGGCAAAGTGCCGAAAGCTAGGTAGGTCAAGCTGGATGATAGTTGTTGATGTGTTGAAGAGGGCAGAGGGGAGAAGGGGGGTCAGTGTGTCGAGAGGTATAGGTTAGGAGGGGGCAGGGGGCCTAAGGAGGCTCACATGGTTTAGTCACTAGGGTTGGAAAACACTATCCAGGAAATTTAGGTCTTTTAATAGACCTAGAACTCACTTCTGTGGCCGCATGATCTAGGACGTTACTCTTGCAGTAGACTATACTGCCAATGACGGGGAGGTCAAGGTTTGAATTTTGGTTTATATCCTAAGGGTGTTTTTTCCAAAATGGTGCAGGTACACTTTCCATAAATATAACCTTCCTAATCCCTAAAATCCTTAGCGTAATTAATACATAAGTGTATGACCCAAACCGGTAGTAAGTCGTGGAGTTAAAATAACTAGACCCTGATTATCTCAAGTAAAACTAATTGCATTTATTGTAATTTTAATTGATGCCAATTTTTTTGATTCATTATATTAGTCTCTAGCTTTGGATTTGAAATAAATGTCTCTCTACTACCTGGACGAATTTGTGATGAATAACTCACTCAGATATTAAAACTAGCTCAAATGAGATTCTAACTACAAATCTTAGGGTAGTGATTTCGATTCTTGGTTAAGACCCAAATTAGAAAAATTGCTTTATCCCTCTTACTTAGTGGTATGTTGACAGTCTTGATTGTGATTGATGTGTTTCTACTTAAAATAATTTAGTATGAGCCAGCAATATTTTCTGTAACTTCATCAACATTGATAAGAAAAAATTAGTATGATGGTTTTGGAAAAATGTCAACCAAAACAATTTTACTGTAATCAGTAATTAAATTTGTAATATTGTTAAAAGTGCTAGATCGCCATTTTTTTAACCTTGGCCTTAATTTCTTCAGATTCCCCCCACCCCTTTTTTATTAGATACATTTATCTATTTTGGGAATTTTCCTCCTAAATATTTTTATATATTAACACAATTATAATTTAATGAAAATTATATTTTTCCTTGTCACTATCCCTTATTGTTATTCTTTTAATAAATAGGAGTGTTTCTTGTCAACTTAAATTGAGGCACTGTAATTGAAACGTATTAATCTATCTTTGGTCGAGAGTATTTAGCTTAAGGCACTGATAAAAATTAAATCTTGATCAAACGCCGATTAAGTCGAAATATTTCCCTCTCTTAGCCTAATAGCAAGCAGAACACAATTAATTTGGATGTCACTTTATGAATGATAGTCCAAATTACGTTGAGAGATTCACATATCATAATATTAATAGACCATAATAATACTAATAATAATAATATAACTAGACTATTTTCACTTGTTTCTTGGTGAATATGTTAACGGACGCTCTATATTATATTGCTTCAAATATTGTTCAAATATTATATTATTCATTGTATTGTTTTGTTTTTGAATCATTTTGTGTCATGAAAGCTAAGTTAAATATCATTAATCTGATATTTTAGTAATGTCATACATTTTAATGTAAAGTAAACCAATTTGGTTTAAAATGAACAGCATAGTTTCTCAAAAAGTTGTTTAAGCTTGAAGTACTAGTAAAAGACTTGAAATAAAGAAATTATTTAAAAAAAATATTTTAACTATTACAATTGTTTGCTTTGAGATGTATAATTTATTTTTATTGTACGATTTAAATACGTGTACTGATATTATCATAGGTTTTAATTAAATATTTTTGTAAAAAACAAATAATTACAAAGTTGTTTTTCAACTTTTGTAAGCAAAGCAAAAATATCAGCTTTAGCATGCTTATACAATCTTCCAATAATTTTAACAAATTATTTTTACCAACTTATTTCAATCAACGTATTACTGTCAAAACTACCTTATTCTTAAACACCCAATTCTTGATCAATAAAGCTCAATATTTTTCGCAGGAATCCAAACACAATAATTGCTCAATTGTTTCAGGCATCCTTTAAAATCGAACCTGATTAATTTAGATTTAGTCTGACCACCCTGAACGCTTAGCTATAATGATAGGGTGTAGATTACATTAAAATAGTGATGAGTAGCAGCCCAAAGTGCAAAGAAAGGGAAGACAAGATCATCAAAGTCCAGCCGCTTGTGTAAAGGTATCACAAGGAGGAACAAAAAATGTTGAGAGAAGGGCCTAAACTTGTGTACAAGAAAGAAAAAGGGTTTGACTTTAAGTCTAAGTAGGTCCTTCCTTCAGTTGTTTACAGAGCTTGTTCAACTTTTTTGAGATTTCAAACCAGTGACAGAGAACACTCCTTGAAAACATCAGCAGATGGACTACCTAGAAGGCGTATTAACCTTTCCTAACATTTGGTTGTTTACTTAGCTACATGCTGCACAGATGAGACTTCTACGAAACATCATGTGAAAAACAAGAAGAGATATGATTAAAAAAAAGTATATGATCATATAAGAATTATCTCAAATCAGTTAGGCTTATATAGAGAGTGATCGATTCTTAGAATTTGAGAGCATACTATGAAAAGTCTAGCCAAAAGTGAAATAATTATGAAAAAAATTGCTACATACTGACTGCAGAATCACAAACTGATAAATACAGAGGGTGGTACTAATTAGGAATAACTGCTTTTTAAAATATGAGTAATGAGTAATGACTATTAGTTTGATTTGTAAAATTCATTTGACTCTACCTTTTAAAAAAATAAAAATTATATATTTATTTTAATATTATGGGTATTTCTTCCAATACATGTAAGTAACCAGGCTGTTGTTTTACATTTTTTTTCTCTTATGTAAAAATAAATCCCATTGTTGACATAAAATGTCTTTCCATTCCTGACCTAGCGTTCCATTCTTAATTTTATATGAGCCAGATAGTTCTTTCAACCTAATTCAGAACAAAGATCATGAGAAACTCACATCAATATACATTAAAAAATCGGTGGGCCATTAGCACCCAAATATCAGCACATAATTTATATACAATTAGTGTATCTAAGTTAAATATATATTTAAATATTTATCTATTTATTATCCAATGAATGCTAACCAAACCAAAAGGATAAGTTTAGATAAGAAACAGGTTGGATTTCATTATATGGCAATGAACTATACTTCATTCACGGTAGGAGTTTACCTCTGAAAGGTATTTTTTCTTACCAATATCCTACTATATAATAGATTTCTGGTAGGGAAAAAAGTCCTTTCAGAGGTAAACTCCTACCGTGAACGAACCTTTTCCAACTCAGGTGTATCTGTTACAGATACCAAATAAATATGCTGAACAACCTTCACCATTATACTTCCACATCCAGTCACTACTTCAATCTAAAGTCATGCATTGTAAAGGAGATATTGGTCAGAAAGGGTAATACAAAAAAAAAGAAAGAAAGAAAATAATATTGAAGAAAAATACTCTTAGGTGGTAGGTAAGGTATATGTGTTGATACAAACGTACAGTACTTACAAAGCCGTGCTTGTCAGAGATATTGTTGGTGAGTTTGAGTTTGTGGAAGGACACAACCTTCTGCATCCACTGTTCTCCTGTTGATGGTGAATCAGGATGAATATACATCCTTTTGGGCATCTCCGGGTCTGCTTTGCCCGCCACCATCCATCGACTGGGGAATAACACAAAATATATTATAAATCTTATATTGTAGGGTGAGCCTGGTCAATCTTTTAGTCACCAAATACAAAGCAGTGGTGGTGGTTCATAGGATGTTGTTAAAATAGGTCATATAATACCTGGAAATCTATCCTCTCACTCAGTATCGTACTAGTCCATATCGAATTTATAAGCACTCATTGGTGTCTTAGTTTTAAAATAAGATTATTTGATGTTATTTAGAATTAAAATGTAGGCTAGAAGAGAAATTTCAATTAGCCAATAGCTTACTCAAGCCAAAACTCACCTGGCAATACAATTTAATTTGGAGATATGTGTTGTATTAAAATAGGAAAATCACAAAACACTAACTAATCTATATAAAGTTGTTTAAACTTTTAAAAGTTTAAAAAGGATGTATTCAAACCAGTTTGTGTCTATACTTGTAAGTTTAATTAATGTTAAATGAGATTTGGTTAGAAAGTTTCAGTAAATTTAAGTGGCATATAGCTACATTCTTTAGACTTGATCATATACGCTTGGATAGGACAATATTCGGTAAGTCTTGTTATGTCATTAGAATTGCTTATGTTAGATCAAATTTTTATTAAGTACCTGTACACATGTATACTATACATGCAGTTATAACAGATTGAGTTGGTACATCGTGCCTTTTTTAAAACATTACGCACAATTGGTGATAACATTATATTCTTTATTTTGGTGACTTGTTGATATTAACTTGGGTGTGAATGTTAAGATATTGTAACGAAGTGGCTGACAGCGGGTTCGGCGCGTTGCTCGTTGTTTATCCAAACTGCACTTTCTGTTCTCTCTATCGCCATCCTTGTTTTGCAGGTATGCAACGTTATTATTATTATAATCATTAGCTCCACGTATTACTAACCGTTCAGGTTATACGCACTTACGCTAATGTGAAATGGTAGGGTGATTGTGAGATCAAATGGAGGACCTAGAATATAACGTGGAATCCAAACCACGGTAGAGGCCTGGAATTCCACACATTCACAAGTTGTGATTAATACACTTCATGTCAGAGGTGAAGAAAGGGTTTGGCAATCAGATAAATCTGTGCTGGGACCAAGGATTGAACCCCGGACTCCCAACAAAGATTTCCGACACCTTACCCCTAGACTGCCAGGTATTCTTGCACCGTTAGTGAGTCAGTCTCGCTGCCGTTGGGGTTTGATGAATCACCACGGTGGGGGAGAGGGGGAGGAAAATGGACACGTCTGGAAGTTTCAGAGTTCATTTTATTCAAACTTGGTATTTTATAAATAGAGGATTCCAAACTCTTTTAACTGTACATGCTTGGCGATTGACGAAGGATCCTCGGTCCAAGTTAAGGCTATCCAAACTAGTGGACCGTTGCGTCTGGGCAAGCATACCCGGGAGTGGGCAGCGTGTCCAGCAAGTGGATTGGCATGACCGGTCAAGAATAAGCGAATCCAGCATTAGTGTAAGGTCGATTCTACACTAGCGGTTAAAACGCGGTGGTTGTTGCGGCTAGCTTACACCTCCAAAATTGTGAATCTACACCTGACTGTCAAAACTCGACTGTTAAAAAGCTATCAAAATGTTACTGATTCTACACTAGCAGTTTAAATCCCACGTTTGTTGCTTCCACTTATGCAGAATGGTTTAAAAATGGACATTGTACAGGCTGGCTGTAATACTGAACTTATTTTGTTTGAAGAAAACTCACAAAAATAATAATCGTCAAAAGAGACGTGGAGGGACTCACCCCACATTATCGAACCGTCTCTCAACAGGACAGTTTCATATTATGTTTATGAATAACAGAATGGAAGGTGACCTGGCGGTCTAGGGGTAAGGTGTCAGACTTCTATGCTAGCGGCCGGGGTTCAATCCCCGGTCCCGGCATAAATTTATCTGATTATCAAACCCTCCCTTCACCTCTGACAGGAAATCTTGTGAATGTGGGGAATGCCAGGCCTCCACCGTGGTTCGGATTCCACGTTAAACTGTAGGTCCTCCATTTCATCTCACAATCACCCTACCATTACACATTAGCGTAAGTGTGTACATCCCGAATGAGTAGTAAGACGCGGTGCTAATAATATTAATAATAACAGAATGCACCCACAGAAGTTATTTTTCTACTAGAGAATGCCTGTGGTTTCATTTGCTGAACTACTTGGCTTAGTGAATGAAAATACTGCAAAACGAGATACCATCTTGAGGATGAATATTATTCCTGCTGAAAGACTTGTGACATTGAGGTACAACTGCACAATAGAATTTGTACAAACTACTATAAATTAATGCTGAATGCTATATGTTAGTGTCAGATATTATAAAAATAGCTTATATTATAAAAAGGATAATTACTCTTGAATCAGAATATGATATGTAAAAGTATACAAAATTTACCAGTAATTCTTTTTTAACTTTGCGCAATCGTGGACACTAATTTTATAATCTGTTAACCCCTATATCATTTTGATAACATGATATCAGAATTTTTCACTAATAGTACGAAAATTTAAGTGTTTGTAGTCATAGTTTTAATGCTTCATACAAATAACTTGGCTAAAAAAATGTCACCTGGACACGTCTTTCATCTGTAATTCTACACAAGAAACTGGGTTAAGATAATATGTACCATATAAATTAAATACGCTCATAGCAATTATCTAATAATAAAGTAGCATTTTCCCGCGACTTAGTTCTCAATAAACAATACATCAACACATTCGACAACTTCAAACGTTAGAAAAGAATGAAACTTCAAGAGCAGTGTTTTATATGCGTACGAAGATTCAAGATGAAACAAAGACTCGCCACTATTCACCCCCCCCCCCTAACATCACAGCTCATATCACGTGCCATTTATGTAGCCGTAATATTATCCACGAGAATATACTCTGTACGCCCGGTTTTTTCGACACTACTTCACTAGCTTTATAACTTACAATGGTTCTGTGAAAAATAAATAGTACAACAGAAGATGTCCCGTTTCGATACAATGAATACTTTTTGAGTTTACTGCAAACAAAAAAGAATATAAAAATGGACAGACAGACAAACCTTCTGGAAATGGACTATTTGGTATTTTTTATCGATTATACTACCCTGAAGGAAAGTAAAGCACCAAAAGAACTCGAATTCCCAGGAAACTTAACTAGTGTATTAGTCCATCACACGGGAAATATATAGAGTATAATATTTGTAATTTATCAGCGAGAAAAGTAACCAAATTTTAACACTATGTATGAATTTTAATTATTTATTGTTTTTAATCAATTAGGGTAACATGGCAGTCTAAGGGTAAGGTGTCATACTTCTGTGCTGTGAGTCCGGGGATCAATCCTCGGTGCTGGCACAGTTTTAGCTGACTGCCAAACCCTTCCGTCTCCTCTGACAAGACGTGTATTAATCACAACTTGTGAATGTGTGGAATTCCAGGCCTCCGCCGTGGTTTGGATCCCACGTTAAACTGTAGGTCCTCCATTTCATCTCACAATCACCCTACTAAGTATACATTAGCGTAAGTGCGTATAGGCCAAACGGATAGTAAGACGCGATGATGATGATAATAATAATAATAATAATAATTCATTAATTTATAAAACATTAAAAGTAGGGTGACTAAAACAGAATATCAAAATAGAGTCTTCAGTCGATGGGTGCAGAAAGCTGTACTTTTTCAAAAATACCTTTCATTGCAATGTTTGCATTCAGACCGAAAGTGGCCATTCTAATAATTTCTTATTATGTTAAGCAGCTCCACATTATTGGAGTACAAAAATGATTATAACTACAAAACAAGGCAATTGTTTTTGTGTCTCCTGTCCATCGCTGAGTTGGGTCTCACGTGTTACGATACATATAGGGCCTATAAGTTTTAGACGTATGAGAATCACCGGCAGTGTAGTTGCCAGCCGCGAGTTGTATTGGGTGTGTTTAATAACTAAAAATGTCCGATTTAACGCGTCCATTGATGGATTTCACCTTAAATTTTTATGTCCGATTCAATGGGCACGAGACAACCCTTGGCAGATCCATAATAAAAGCAATGATACCTTAAAATCATGGGTTAGAGAACTATGTCCATGTTTCATTCATGGTTACATACATAAACTATTTGAACTGCGTTGTGTCTAGAGAACTACTAATATCAAAAGCTTGATCCTAATAGAAGGCAGTTAGCTATCAGCAACAATGCAAGCGAGGGGCATGTAGAGAACCCCCACAATAATTAAGAGCTAGCGACGATTATTGAAGTTTTTTCCTTCCATATAAACAAAACACCATCATAACGAGTGGAGTATCTACTATGCTACCAATGTAACATGTTATTATTATTATTATTATTATTATTAGCAACGCGCCTTACTACCCGTTCGGGTTATACGCACTTACGCTAATGTGTAATGGTAGGGTGATTGTGAGATGAAATGAAGGACCTACAGTTTAACGTAGAATCCGAACCACGGTGGAGGCCTGGCATTCCCCACATTCACAAGATGTCTTGTCAGAGGTGAAGGAAGGGTTTGGTAATCAGATAAATTTATGCCGGGACCGAGGATTGAACCCTGGCCGCCAGCACAGAAGTCCGACACCTTACCCCTAGACCGCCAGGTCACCACTATGTAACATGTTAAAACACACACTCGATCAATGAGCTTGCATTTTACAGGCAGAACTTTGGGAAAAAAGGAAAACAAAATATATATATATATATATATATTTACCTACAAATACCCCTCGCGGCTTAAGGAGATTTTTGTTCCAAACATTTACCATAATCATCGTAATTTATAGCATTCACATATATGAGCTTATGTGCAGTAAAATGTACTGTACATTACAGTCATATTTATTACAGATCTGTTGGTAATTTATAATTTATCAAATTTGTAAAGTTTAACAAACTAAATCTTCAGATTTTTTATTATTGAATTTTAATTGATTATTTTTGCACTAAAAAAAGTGTTTTTTTTTAAAGAAATAGTGAATTTCATTGAAAATCAATCTTCTTCACTTACTCCCATAGATTTTTTAATCTATTAAGGCAAAGAAAATTTTAAAACTGTTTTGCCCAGTTTTATTTAATATTGTTATAAGTAAAGAATCTCTTAAAAGTCAGAACCAGTAGCTTTCTTGCCCAGATGATGATTTAAATGGGGCTCCCTTGCTTGGCTTGTCGTGTGGTTGTACAAGGGTGGAGTTACTGCCATGCTACCTTCACAGCTGACAGATGGCCTACAAGAGCACTACCATTGTCTCATTCCCTTCAACACAACTCAACAAGCAAACAAAATAACATTATCTCCAAGAGTAGAGTTAACGGACCTCCTATGTACTCTATAGGCCCTTCCAGCGGTATTCAACGTGGGGTACGCAAAGACATCTCAGGGAATACATGCAATTTAAGAAACAAATAGCCCTACACAAATATTTCTAATTTAATATATTATTTTGAATATAATTTATTTTAGAATATATATAACATGCATTATACACCAACGATTTGGGGGGGGGGGGGGGGTAAAANNNNGTAAAAAGTTGAAAATTAATTATATCTGAGGGTATTCAAACAAAAAAGATTGACTAACACTGGTCTAGACTATAGAAGTATATTGCTATTCAATGGTAGTTTTAGATCATAGACCGATTACAAATATTTTTTTCCGACACATTAACTAAATTTAACTTTTTTTTTGTCACCTCGACGCACTACTAGTTTAGGTTGTACGCATTTCAGGATTTACTCTAATCTTATAATGTGCTTATGATGAGGAAGGTTGGATTTAGAGGAATCGTACCTAAATTTGTTTGTAGGTATTGTGAAAACACAGTTTTATAAAAAAAAATACTCGATGCACTCAATCTATATTCTAACCCAGAACTTTCCAACATAGTCAGTCCAGTTTAGGGGGAGAGTGATGACCTAAACTACGGGCCAGCAACGTTTTTTGATATCATGGGCCATATGGGGTTGAACAAATATCGGTGGACCTATTTTTAAAAAAAAACATTGGGCAAATAAATGGAATTTTTTATTTTAAAAATGCATAATAATTAGATAAGTATATTTGTATTGTTAAGATAATTTAAATTAGTTGATAAATAACACGTGGAATTGTGGCCACCTCAGCATTGACAGTACCGTAATTACAATGATTTGCATTAATATGTATATGCATATGTATATCAATATGCATTTCATTAATATGTTTGTTCGTTATTTGTTTTCGGGCCATAAAATATCAGAAGGCGGGCTTGATACGGCCCTTACACCATAGGTTGATGACCGCTGCCTTAGACTATTCGACCAACAAAGGGAGTATATATGTATTATTATTAGCACCGCGTCTTACTACCCGTTCGAGTTATACGCACTTACGCTAATATGTAATGGTAGGGTGATTGTGAGATGAAATGGAGGACCTACAGTTTAACGTGGAATCCGAACCACGGTGGAGGCCTGGCATTCCCCACATTCACAAGATGTCTTGTCAGAGGTGAAAGTATCTAAGTAATTATTATTAATTTTATTTGATCGTGATTGATAATATATGTAAATATGACATATACATAAATATTATTTAATGTATACATATTCGAAAGCAACTTTATTAGTTTTTGCGCCTGATACATCCATTTTTTGGCCACCCCACTATATATATAGAACGTTGGGGAATGGGGCATGTATTCAAAGTGTCAAATAGAGGAGGAATGGTTTGACGCTAGGAGAGTCCCTCCAGATTTATATTGTATTAATTCATCAGTCAGCTACTGACGAACTAGATCATTTTCTTTTATATAACTCCTTAGCTGTAGTAGCGTGTATAATACCATTTTAATGGTGACCTGGTGGTCTAGGGGAAGGGGGTAGGGTGTCAGACATCTGTGCTGGGAGTCCGGGTCTCAATTCTCTGTCTCAGCACAGATTTATCTGATTGCCAAACTCTTACTTCACCTTTGACAAGACTTGTATTAATCACAACTTGTGAATGTGTGGAGTGCCAGGCCTCCACCGTGGTTCGGATCTCACGTTAAACTGTAGGTCCTCCATTTCATCTCACTGTCACCCTAATATTAGACATTAGCGTTAAGTGCGTATAACCCGAACGGGTCGTAAGACGCAGTGCTAATAATAATTTATATAATAATTATTATTACTACTATACATTTATATTTGAAGTATCCAAACGGTAGTTAAAAACAGAATACTTAGAGAAGATTCCTTGGTTGCCGATCAACAAGCAGTGTTATCTTCTTTTGTGTAAACACCGCGTGTTACTACCCATCCGGATTATACACTTATGTACTAACTACGCTAAAGGTCTTAGGTGTTAGGAAGGCAATCGTTAGAGGAAGTGTATCCGAGTTGGCGTGGAGGGAGCGTGGAAAACAATTTTATAAAAACCACCCCCAGTTCACCCGACCAAGATTCAAACCTCAATCTCCCCGTCATCGGCAGTCTACTCTACTGCAATAGTAGTGCTCTAGACCATGTGACCACCGAAGTTGGTTATCAAGGCCAACTGTCATGGTGAGATAAATATGTCTTATATATTATATTCATTTAAATTATTACGTCTTTTTTCTCATCTTGGCTACACAAATTCTAACTATGTTAGTGAAGTAATTATGTGGGGGCTAGAGACTAATATAAATATATTATATACTTTTACATGATGGAAGAAAGAGAAACCATTTAGAAAAACTACCCTTAGTACAATTATCTGGAATATGAGCCCCCGTCCTCCCATAATACTGTATTAATATCTTCATCCTATAGAAGTCATTACAGTAGCCTCATGGCTTCTTTGGTGCTGACTGACAGCTTTGAAAGGTTACCAGACCAAATTATGTGTCCCTACGCCGAACCATATGATCTGCAAAAAACATGTGTTTAGCAGCTGTCACTTCTGACATTCAAAATGTAGATATATACCTAAATGTTGACTGTCAGAAGTCAGCTGTTAGCTGTCAGTCAGCACCAAAGAAGCCACGGGGCTACTGTAGCACCTGGGTAAGCTACGAATAACTCGTACCCATCAGTTATCGCACCACGGGGAGATGAAAATTCAATTGTGTCAAGACTCGTATCAAAGTATGATACAGGAGCCTAGAGAACACACCTGACCTATCAAGAACTCTAGTGAGGCCTGGGATCTCTAATAGAGTAGTGTGTATGTGTGCCTGTGTATAATTGTCAGATTTCCCAGACCCGGGATATTATTGATGACAGGCTGGGCATTCGTGTTCTGGCAATAGTTCGGTGATCCAGTTTATTCGATTAATTGTATACTTTATAGATATTATGAATATGAAATTGTTATTAATTTTCTAGTCTAGAGGTCCCGGGTTTGATAACTGGTGCTTCCAATGTTTATCTGTAAACAGTGGGTCTGGAACGGGGTCAAGCTCAGCTTAGTGAGGACAACTGAGGAGCTACTTGAATGAAGAAGTAGGAGCTCCGGTTTAGAAAAACCTAGAATAACAGCTGAAGGGTTTGTTATGATGACTACATGACACCCTCTATCCGCAAATGTTGAAACTATCATCGCTAACGTTGGCGGCCGCTCGGTCGGTATAGCTTGGTTGTGGGCTCACACCATGGAGTTATATTTTATTTGGAAACAAGGGTTACTCGTAGATAGAATTTAGGTTAAGACTGAGAATAGGCTGTGAGAAATGGCTTTAAAAAAACCCCGTCACGTGAGCAATGTGTTTGCAGAAAACACACGAGATTTTGTTGTATGTCAACGTTTCATGATCCCCTGAACCCACTGTCTGTCTGTCTGTCTTTATGCATTTATCTTTGCATAGAGCTGAAATATTTTTACTGATTGAGCTAAGACTTGGTGTCCAGAGTTTTTATAATGTTCCCAAATGAGTTTTTGGAATTATCTATCTAGCCCTAAATATGTAGTTTACTTATCGATGAAAAGAGAATACATCGATTTTGTTGAAATTGTCTTTAACGATTTTGATTAAAATTCGTATCTAGGCACTGTTTAACGTTAAAAACAAAAAAAAAATGAATCTAATTTCTTAAAGAAAATAAATTAGAGGGTACTTTAAAAGGTCGATATTTCCAATTTTGATCATATTTCTGCTACTCTTTGAAATATGAATTAACTTATCATGGTGAAGATGTAGAACTATTTAGAATAATAAAACCTTTATTTTAAATATAATTACATAAAACCAATAATTTATGAGATATACGCAGATATATTTTTAAATAGAGGTCTGGGAAATGTTATTCTCATTGGTGGACAGAGATGTGCCTTTTTTTTCTATTTTTCTGTAACAGCGTTTATTATTTCATTTATGATCTTTGGTGAATTGTGATGCTATTTTTTCCATTATGTTCCATGATGTATACTCTTTAGCTTCACATATCTTACGACTTTAAAGTAAATGTCTCAAATTTTGAGTCAGGACGCGATAATGTCTTTGTGGTGCACCTCACCATTTATTTTTACCATAATAGTTAGAGTGAGAATTTTTTTAAATGAAAATCCTCGATATTTAAAAAAAAAAGAATATATTATATAGGGTAAGTTCTATAGTTGATAATTAGTATTCCTTGGAGCGAGGGCTATGTCTATCAACCAAGAGGACATGAGAGTCGTGAAGTTATGGATGTACGGAATGCGAGAAAAGACCACTGTTTTAGCGCAGTTTTTATTGCAAAACTTTTTTTTTTGGCTAGAATAAAATATTTCTTGTACACAAAAATAGAATGTGGTCTTCTTAAAATTGTGATATAAATGTTTGAATATTTTTTCATGAGCATAGCAGCATAAGATAAAAAAAAATTAAATGAAAAGTAAAAGTTGTCATTAAATTTCCAAGACAACCTTGACAAACATACAAGAAATGTTGAGGTCACTATGTGAAGATGATTTATTTCTATGTCTCTACTGAAGAAATATTAGATTTACCTAGTATTCAAAACAAAGAAATGATTTGATACAAAAACTGCAAAAACGCTGACAATTTCTCGCGTCCCCTACATCTCCACCTTAATAAATGGACAAGTGGGTTACGACCCACCCCCCAGTAATTTTCACCACAAATTTAATTTGATAAGAGCCTGTTCTCTCAGTTAGGATGTAGAGTGAGATAATTTTCTACTTAAGAAAGTTGAAGAAGGTAAATTTTAATGAAATGATTTGGAATCTGCCTAGATATTGGATAGGTAAGACCTGTGAGGAAGTATTGATGCCTTGTGCACACAGTCTAGGCTGTCACCCCAGGTTTTAGCCAAACATGCTAGTCCTGTGGCTAGCTCTGGCGTTTTATTGTTTGTTGTTGGGGACTCAGAACCTTTCACCCACTAAATATATATTGAAATCACTGACCAGAATTTGAATCACAGATACTCAAAGGTGAAATAAAAATATTATTGGAAAATACTGGTACTCCATTGTTATTTTGTTGGGGTTTTTTCATTGCATATTTCTAACCTTTTAGATATATATATTTCTAACCTTATATATATATATTTCTAACCTTTTATATATATATATATATATACTTTCGAGTTCCTAATACCATAGACTAAATAAGTATATAATATTATATATTATGCAATGCAATATATATCTTATATATTTAGGTATATTTATATATATATGCTATATAGAGGTATGTTATATGCTATACATATTTATTAATATATACGCTATATATATATATATATATATATATATAAGTGTAATAACCACAACAGTGGTCGCATGGTCTAAAGCGTCACTCTCGTGTTAGACTGGATTGCCAGTGACAGGAATATTGGGGGTTCGAATCCTGGATGGATGTAATGAGGATGTTTTTCATACTACTGTTTCTCACTCTTCCTCCATTAATATTAGTCTACATTTTATCTGAAATTCTACCCTCCTACACCCTATTTCATCAGCTTAATTCATGTATACGTAGAATAAACCAAATGGGTAATAACACAGGGTGAAAATGTATATAGCTCTGATAATGCCGTATGGATGAGGAAGGTAGGGTTTAGAGAAAATGTACTCACACTTTCGTGAAGTGAGATTATAAAATCCTTTACGAAAGAAACACCCCCAGTACACCCGATCGGAAATCATACCTTGACCTTCGCGTTACCAACTAATCAGAATATAAGCTTGTTATTTAAACCATGTTCCTACTGACGTAGGTCTCTCCTGAGTTAATTTATGAATCCATATCGGTTGATTGGGTTGATATTGTGAGTTGGCTGCAATGTTGATAGTCTGTTTCTCTTTCTCTCCCTTCATGTTAAAGTTGAGGATGTAATGGGTGCGAGAAAAGGTCAGTGCTTTTGAACTTCTTAGAGCAAAACCTTATTTTGGTCAAAATAAATCAAATAATGCTTTAGAAACATATAGAGTTTAATTTTATTCACATGGTGACATCAACATTTTTTGATTATCTGTCAAGGGTGTCCTGAAATTTTATGACAACTTTTTCTCTTCTTTTAAAACGTTTATCATCTAATGCTTCTATGCCCATGATAGATATTATACAAATGTTGATATCAACGCGTGATTAAAATTAAACTGTATGTTTCTAATGAAGCAATATTTGATTTATTTTGCTAGATAAAAAGTTTTGATATAAAAACTACAAAAACACTGGCTGGCCTCTTCTCACGTTCGCTACATCCCCATATTAACAATATCTCTTCCACCCACCTGCATGCACACGAGTGATATGATCGGAATATCTTCAACTATTGTAATCGGGCTGATTTTGCGCCCAGTGCTCTAATTTGGATGTCCGAGTCGATTTGGTTCTAATCGCAGCCAGATACACTGAGATTTATTTTCCCCTTTATGATTTTCTGGCATTCTACACATTTCTTACGCAGGTGCACTTACGCTTTTTATTATGAATATCAACACACAGGTTGTCAATCATTTTAATTACAAGAATGTTCATATATAGGGTGGCCTGGCGGTCTAGGGGCAAGGTGTCAAACTTCTGTACTGGCGGCCGGGGTTCAATCCTCGGTCCCGGCACCACAGATTTATCAGATTACCAAACCCTTCCTTCACCTCTGACAAGACATCTTGTGAATGTGGGGAGTGCCAGGCCTCCACCGTGGTTCGGATTCCACGTATCACAATCACCCTACCGTTACACATTAGCGTAAGTGCGTATAACCCGAACGGGTAGTAAGACGCGGTGCTAATAATAATAATAAATCCATATATAGGATACCACAGTTAAGTTAGTTTAAATAAGATGAAAAATCGACACATAGACACGGGATTCGAACCTATCCATATTTATACGATTCCCACACAGACTCAGCATTAAGGTATGAGAGGAATTAACCGAAGAACGGGACGAATACTGTATACTGGATAGTTCAGTGGTGGAGCATTGCCGTGTCCAGGTATCATTTTTTAGATATTTAAAATTAATCTTTATATTATACAACTCAATTCTTTATGTTTTTTCTATGAATCTAAAACAGTTTAGTCACCCTACGAAATGATTGATAGAATGTAAATATCTTATTGTCCTATCCACAGTTTAATAGAAATTGGTAAATATATATTATGTTTATGCTTCAGCAAGTTTGGACCAACTTTAATTATATTTACAGATATATTTTCCTAACTAAGCTCAGTGATTTACTAAATCCTATCTTGATAAATATTTGTTAGGGATAAATTTCAAAAATCTGTCTAGGGCAGTTTTTTTTAAATATGCTATAGTAATTTTATAATATACATGCTTAAATTATGTAGCTTTTTAATCTTAAATCACACATCCCATGCATCACTATTTGTAGTTTCAATACTGTACACAACTTAATTACTAATAACTAAACCAGTTGACTCATCCTCTAGCTATAAATCAGGGACTAATTTACAAATACTAGCCTAGCAGACAAAGAAATCAAAGCAAGCAACTAAAGCTAACACATGCTCCTCACCCACAGAGCTCGGATAACAAAAGGCCCGGTAAAAATTAATACTTTTTGTCAAAAACATCCAAAAAATCTACTCAGGTTATTGATCGAAAGATACAAATTCAAGTATAGCTGCGAGTACACGTCCATCATACGTATCCAAAAACAGTTATATTTGGTGTGGGATGGGTAAATAGAAGTCGCCATTCGCATCAACATGTGTTTAAAATTAACTGTATGTCCACATTCAGGAACTACTCAATTTAAATTTGTATGTGTTTAAAAATCAAATAAAATGTAACATTTTTGGAAACGTTAAATTATTTACACCATTTTTAAAAAAGCTCTTTCAATTAATAAAGTACTTGTTTTGCTAATACATAAATAATGGTTTGAATTTAATTAATCAGTAGGAAATTTGTTATGTATATTTAGCTTTTATTTGGGTTAATAGTTTTTATTTGTCAAGTCGGAGAACGGCTGTTTATATAGTGGAACTATTTCGGGCTAAAAGTCCAGATTTTTGCAACTCAGGCCATTAAAATTACTGATACGTGTGATGGACGGTTTTTAAACTGTCGTAAACTTTACCAATTTCATTTAAGACATTTACTTTCGGCATTTGTTTTTTTTTTAACTTGTTATCAAATGTTTAGCGGACTTTTTTATTTTACTTTTCTAGCGTAATTTTGTTTGTATTTTTTGGGTTGTACCTGTTGTGGAATTTATATCTGCAGTCATCTGCCGCGACGATGTCCATAAGAAGGATGTATTTGGCCTTTTTATCAAGTCCTGTTACACGAACTTTGTAGGCTGGGAACATTCTCCTGCGGAGAGACACAAACAGCATAGTTTCAAACTTGCGAACTTAACACTTGCACTTAAGATTCGGATTAGATACCCACTGCAATAATAACAAGAAGATTGGACCATGTTTAGGTTTGGTAATTGGTGGAAACGTACAGTTCCGGTCACAAATTGTTTCTGGATAACATTGGGACCTAAATAACAAGCCAGCAACATTTTGTGACTGAGAATGTACCTACGTGATATAAATGCTTTCACAGTACTTGAGATTATAATAATCTTTTGTTAATTTGCAAGCATTCTTTGATAAATTTATCAATAAAATGTTTACCCAAATAATTGAATTGTATATTTAAATCATTTTAACCAATTTTTGGCATGATAGTTGCTTACAATATATTTTTACAGAGAAATCTTTGACGAGCGTTTAACCTTATGTCAAACATATTTGTAATCAAACAAAAAGTTACAACTTTAACCTCGATCTTAAATTTTATACTAATTTATCTTTTAAATTTATGACAGTAAACCTTTTTCTTTTAGTTTTTTAAATACTTGGCCCATTTAGAATTGTTGCAGTAAGTAGCTCTCCTAATCTTAAGTTGTTTTTAAATATTAAGGTGTACCTGTTATGGAACTTATAACGGTAGTCATCTGCAGCGACAATATCCAACAGCAGAATGTATTTTGCTTTCGAGTCCAAACCGGAAACACGAAACTTCATTTGTGGAAACATTTGCCTGGAATGAAAATAAACACCCAATAATCGATGTATTTATTGGATTATTTTGGGGCGTTGCTTGATATGTTTAAATTATCTTGAGGATGTATCAGACTAAGCCGCAGATTGATGAGGCAAATGTTGTTTATAGAAATATGTCTGATTTTTTTTATAGATTTATGAATAAGCTATTGTGATAAAATGAATCCCAAAAAACTTAATTATCCCGGGATCACGACAAACTTGACGTTCACCTAATATAACGTTTACTTAAGTTTAACTTAATGTTCACTTTACGTAAGTAAACTAGTGTATGATCTGGATTTAATTAACTAAACTTAACAACTTGAGAAAAAACCCCAACAATGAATTTGACTTTTTGAAAACAAAATGTCCACTAAAATGAAATCCAATCATGTATGTCTGACTAGGCTAAAAGTACTTGCAGTAGAAGCATCCCTGGATGTATAAAATAAAGTGTAGCAAGAGATTACGATGTTATAGAGTTCACGAAACGTGGGGAAAATGGTACCGAATAAATCGTCTTCATACCATAAACCAACAAATGAATTACTAAATAATCAGGTGACGTCATTCGCAACATGATTGGCTAGCTAGAGCACGTGGTACCTTCATTTAACGTTCATTGAAAGTGAAAGTTCTCCCTGGACAACTCTTAGTTTACGTGAACTTCCAGTTAACTGTATCGTGATGACTTCCATAAAAAAAAATTTACGTTACGATACGTTATGTTCAAGTTAAGTGAAAGTTAAGTTGATCGTGATCCCAGCATTACACTAGATATTTAAAAACACACAATTACATTAATAATAAACTGAATTGATATATAAATATGAGGCTTAGCAACAAACAATAGGAATAATTTATTTCGTGTATTTTAGAACTACGGAAAATTATGGACGTTCTAACATCCATAGTTTATACAGTACAATTCAATTACTGGTTTTGGAAATCTATAAAAAGTAAGATATTCGATATTATTAGAAGAAAATTGTCTAAATGTATTTATTGTTGAAATATACAAATTTGAAACTTCAAAGGTAAGTATCTCAAATCCATGCACCGACAGTGGCTACTTTCAAAAGAGATTAGAATGTCACATATCAAAGTTTGCTTGGATAGAATAAAATATTATTTCAACAGTCCATGAATAATAATTATCTGAGAACTCTTTTTTTTTTCCTATTTGAAAACTAAATATGAAATACGGGCAACCAGATTCGGTGTATGTTTCAGAAAGTGAGAAACCGTGAGGGTTCAGTTCAATATGCTAAAGTGACCAGATCAATAATGGGTGATTATTATTGAATATCTGTCGACCTCAGCGTGAGGGTAGGGTGCTTGCCTCACTACACGATGTTTGTGGGTTCAAACCCAATTGGGGCCAACAGATTTTTTTTTTTTGAACGATAAAAATCCGTATCAAAACCTCCCTTGAAATGGAGATAAATCCGTTGGTTTCATGATGACTATGGCAAGTAAAGGAAGCAATGTGAAAATACCTTTCCCGGAAAAATTGGTAGGCCCTTTGCTCTCTTTCATAGAAATTCACATGCTGATATAATCAGTTGGCTCAGAAAGAGCGCGTTAAATACTTCAAATAAACACTGGATACCCTTTTTATTAGAAGTATGATTTAAGTTATGCTTGGATATGTGAAAGCTTTAATATCCCCACCGTCAACAAAACTGAAATGAAATAGGTTATATTTGCATTTGTATAAGATTTCAGCTGAACCGATTTTTAACACGGAAAACTAGTGTCATAAATCGGTCCTCAAGAGTCAAACTTAATTATGAACACAAAGCATGCGAGTACTTGTATCTTGTACCCTGAAGTTTAGTAAGTTAACAGAAACACATATTTAATAAGCGTGTAAAATATTTCAATCTGGTTTTATAAATACATTGGGAAAAGTTAATAAAAACACAAATAAATAAATTAACAATTTAAGGAAAACAACAATAGAATTTTTTTTTAAATGTAGGAAGTACTTCAATTTCTTAATTAACCCAGCTTTATTAACAGATGTAGTTTAAGTCCTTGTCCATTTAGACACTAAGCTATATGAATCTCAATTGGTTTGAGATATCTAACATGATTAAAAGAGATTCTTAGGATTTCCACCTCGTGCTTTGCTGCTATATCTCAACTTATTCTGAGAAATAAATATAGTGAGTTTACTGTAATCGTCATAATCTGACACATCTTTATATAGAATACATATTCAATTTAATCATTTTACAAATATAATATATATAAATATTACTTAGACTCTAATATTTTATACATGAATATTTATTGACTGGATATTAAATCTTAATAAATTTAAATACAGAATAAATATTTAGCACTACGTCTTACTACCCGTTCGGGTTATACGCTTTAAGTACTAATTACTCTAATGGATTAGGAATTGGGAAGGTTGAATTAGAGGAATTGAACCCGCATTTGCGTGGAAAGAGAGTGGAAAACAATTTAAGAAAAACCACCCCCAGTTCACCCGACCTAGTTTCGAACCTCGATCTCCCCGTCCTCAGAAGTCAAGCTCAACACGAAAAGCGCGTTAGCCAACTACGTCACCGAGGCGGGTACACACAGAATAAATAGATACCCCATTAGTACAACGTGATTGGTTCCTTACTTTGCTATTCACTACTTTAATTCGGTAAAATGTTTAACCAAACTATAATTTTTTCCCCATATCAGGTCACTGATATACCCTACGGGCTCAATCTGTTATATAACTATGTATTAATCATTTCAGCGCTAGGGATGTGTGTTATTATTTAATGGCATAGACTAAGTTTGTTTGTAAGTTGTACGTGTGGTTGAAATTTCACTATGTATACCCAATTAGATCCTGGGGTTATTTGATTTGTTGTTGATAATAGTCGTACAAATGGAAGCATTAACACTGGTGGGCTACGATGGCCTAATATTAGTTTTATAAAATATGATCCATCTCAAGGTAATATGTACTATAATTGGCCATCGAAAAATGAAAATATTTTCAGAGCATTAAGAGTTAAATTAATTATAAGCCACCTAAAAAATTATATAAATAAATGATAGCGGTATGTATAAAGGGGAGTTATTTTGCCTATGCGTTCATTTACGGCTCAATATGGGTTAACTTATCTTGTGGGCCATCCTTTAATGAAACCTAGGAAGTTTTTATACGCTGGTGCTACTTTTCGTACGTTCGTTATGACCAGGTTAGATAGGTAGCAGTGACTGAATCTTCGTGAAGAGGAAGCCGGGGTACATAGCAAGCACCAACCAGAAAGAAGGATGACACCCATAGTAGAAAAAAAGAACCAACGAAGCGATATTAAATCGCACACACTAGGATGAGACAGGAGAAAAGGGGGGTAGTTTCTAACTCCCATCCCATGAAACCTTGTAAGGCTGGCAGCTGGTTGTTGGCCTATCAAGGTGTCGATTCAATAGGATCATGAACAGGCTGGCACGGCGTACAAAGCTTCATTTATAATCTTGGCCCCAACTAAGGCAAGGAGAACTCAGAAGTAGTCGGCATAATTCTTCTAACAGGCACAGTACATTAAAAAAAAAAGTTGGAATATTTAACATCAAATTTAAAAGCACATGAATTAGAAACTAAGTTGAGCTATCGCATCGAAAAACCTCTAGCCTTATCAATAGGATCGTATTAGTATTATCTATATGAGTAAGAGAATGTACTTATAATTCTAAGCAAATTAATCATGCTTTCAGGCACTACCTGATTCAAATAAATAACCCTTAAAACCTTAGTGGAAACCTGGCTTATTAAAAATGTGAACGATTTTGTTTTAGATGTAGTTCAAAAACAAATAATTTATAACATAAAATTTTCTGTTTTATATGTTTTTTATGGAAAACTATTGCCTATACTTATTACAATTAAAAATACTTTTCGTTCCTTAACTATGGAATACATCTGTTTTACTTAAAATTAAATGTCCTTTTACATAGATTTATTAGCCTATATTTTGATCTTTAAAACGCAATAACATTGAATTTTTTTGCTTATCAAAATATTATATTTAAATAAAGCTTAATCTGATACATTACTTATTTATAAATTATTGATATTTATTTATTGACAAAACACTAAGCATAAATAAATCATTTAGTGGTACTCTATTAAAATTTCTAACACGAGGTTTGAAAATACTTGTTATGTTCAGGAAGTAGTAGCTAAATAATAGTATACTGACTCTAAGAGTTAATCCAAGAATATCTAGTTTTTAAAGGGGCATTTCAGAAAGAAAAAAATCTCGTTTTTTAAAATAGACTTGGATTAAAATTAACTGTTATAGTTTAAAAACCGGCAGCTCTAATTATTCACGCTATAACACTTAAAAATTACATAAAAATATCAAATTCCAGTGTTTAAGATGATTACATTTGTTATTATAGAACTTTATATGAACATACAAACTGAACAGGTAGTAAGGCGCGTTGCCCAAAAGAAAATCTATTTATATCAAGAGAGAATATAGATTATACGCTGGCGCTTTAGCAAACCCTCTAAAAAGTGAACTTAGCGCACACCATGATTGAGTCACACTTGTTAAATTTTGTTAGTAATAGTCTTTATTCGTGTTAACATATCCATATATTTACTAACAATATAACACAAAGCGAACCTACCCAAAGATAGCCTATTTTCACATACACTTGATCACACAAAACGAAAAAAAAAAGTAATAACCACACACACAACATTCTAATTTGTATTATTTAAATCTGTATATATGGTATATTTCTTCTTAAACTCCTATTTAAATTATAATCATTTTGATTTTTTAGAATAATAAACAGTATATGTAAGCCGTGTCCTTTATGGAGATACAAAACAGGAGGTAAAGTATTCCAATTACTCATGTAAAAAATAAATACTAAAAATAAACTATGACAGCTATATTGTGATTAATATCGTTTAATAAGAAAATATAATATATACTATAAGAGTCAATTCATAATTTTTAAATATTATATGCTTATCCATTAAGAGTTGAGATTATAAAAGTAAGTTAATTCTTTTTAAAGATTATATACTAATTTATTAAGAGTTTGGAGTTTGATCATTCAAAAATAACCATAAGAAAGATGGGAGGAAAAATTAATCTTTTTTTTTTCAAACTCAAGTGTTCGGGGGGTCATGAGACGTCGATATCCATCAACATTTTAGTCTAGGTTTTTTTTATGGTCTCAACACATTAACTTTAGTGTTCGAAAAGTTAAAGAATATACATATTTGCGTATAGTTTGAAGGTTATTAGTTTTATAAAAATATGCTTGGATTAAAATATTTGTATTATAAATAGATCTACATATTTGTCTTGATAAGTAAATTCATTTCTCAAATAGTTTTGGAGATATGATACAAAATGAGAATCTACGCATCAGACCGGAGCTCTTAAAGTCATTTTGCCGCAATAATGACAGTAGCCATTTTGTTTGAAATATTTATAGTTGTTTAGAAATGCAATTTAATCAAAATCTTCAGAGCCGATTTTGAGAAAATCGACTTTTTCTCTTTCATCCTTCAGTAAACTACCCTTAATTTTAGAGTTAGATACCTAATTTCAAAAACCCTTTGGGGTATCCTTATGAAAACCCTATATACCAAGTTTTAGCCTGATCTGTAAAAGAGTTTAGGATCTAGTTAGATGTACAGACAGACAGACAGACGGAAATTCAAAAACCACTTTTTCAGATTCGGGGGCTCATTAAACTTCGAGATTTATCAAAATCTCGAGTTCGATTTTTTTAACGTTCACAATACTTTCTCTACCTGTAAGATAGCGAGAGAGCAAAAAGACACAATCTTACATGTTGATAAATGATTGAAAACAATTGTGCTTCCCAGAAGTGTGAAATATTTCCGAGTTAGATAAGGATACAACATGATAACTTTTTTTTAGCATTGGCCAATACAGTCTGCTAAATTAATTATTGTTAAACTTAATGTGTTGTTAGAGGGTTGAATTAATAGGTTCAGCTACTTTTATGAGGTGTTGAAGTGTACACACCTTAATAGACAAGTGGCTACCTTTTGATACGTGAGGCGAAACTTCTTGTAACGCTACTGAGTACACTCTGATAGTAAACAAGGGGTGAAACTTCTTGTAACGCTACTGAGTACACTCTGATAGTAAACAAGGGGTGAAACTTCTTGTAACGCTACTGAGTACACTCTGATAGTAAACAAGGGGTGAAACTTCTTGTAACGCTACTGAGTACACTCTGATAGTAAACAAGGGGTGAAACTTCTTGTAACGCTACTGAGTACACTCTGATAGTAAACAAGGGGTGAAACTTCTTGTAACGCTACTGAGTACACTCTGATAGTAAACAAGGGGTGAAACTTCTTGTAACGCTACTGAGTACACTCTGATAGTAAACAAGGGGTGAAACTTCTTGTAACGCTACTGAGTACACTCTGATAGTAAACAAGGGGTGAAACTTCTTGTAACGCTACTGAGTACACTCTGATAGTAAACAAGGGGTGAAACTTCTTGTAACGCTACTGAGTACACTCTGATAGTAAACAAGGGGTGAAACTTCTTGTAACGCTACTGAGTACACTCTGATAGTAAACAAGGGGTGAAACTTCTTGTAACGCTACTGAGTACACTCTGATAGTAAACAAGGGGTGAAACTTCTTGTAACGCTACTGAGTACACTCTGATAGTAAACAAGGGGTGAAACTTCTTGTAACGCTACTGAGTACACTCTGATAGTAAACAAGGGGTGAAACTTCTTGTAACGCTACTGAGTACACTCTGATAGTAAACAAGGGGTNGTACAGATTGATGGTCAAGGGATGAAACTTCTTGATACGCGGGAGAGTACAGATTGATTGTCAAGGGGTGAAACTTCTTGATACGCTGCTGAGTAGAGTACCATAGTAAACAAAGTAGCAAGTTGCAAGAATTTTTGATAGGCTGTTGAGTACAGACTGTTGGTAAACCAGTAGTTAGATTATTGCCAGTAATGACCTGACAAAAAATAAGTAGATTAATTATTGTTATACAATAGACGACTCTTATGGAAGACATGTGGGATTGTTTTTTTTATGTGAGGGTGATAGCACGCTGATTAAAAATAGGTTACTATATTTTATGGTGTGCTGTCAAGTAAACTCGGATAGAAACCAAATGAATAATTCATTGTTGAACAGAAGAAAACAATTTTATAGAAAGGAGAATCTTATTTTGAAACGGAAGAGAGTATACGTCAATATCTAGCAAGTGAAGAGTCTACCATCTTGAAGTGACTTAACAACAAGGTACTTTATTTTTTACTTCCTTATACACCATATGATCTAAGAAATTTATTTCAAACAAATGTATCAATTCAAATACTAAAATAGTTAATTTCTGATGCGCGTGACCATAAACTTTGATTGGAACCAAATGTCTACATTTTTGACTCGGTAGAGAATACACTTGATAGAAAACAAGTTGGAGTTCTTTTAGCGTCTAGATAGTGAATGCTGATAGAAGGTAAGTGGTTACTTTTTTGATGAACTCAAAACAATTGGATGCCTTCTTGGCGAAGGGCAATAAGCCTGATGGAAAAAACAATTAGTACATTCTTTATGGAATGGACAGTTTATCTTATTATAAAATATGTTAATACTTGTGGGTCTTCATTACAAAGGGAATATATTGACTTTTCAGGAAATGGTATCTAGCCTTGTTCTCTAAACAAAAGTTGGAACTTTCAGGAGGCTTATTTGTTATCTAAAAGAAATTTTTGTTCCTAGTGTTAGCAGAATATATGTTTTAAGATGCATAATCATCTTTACTCCTAACTAGTTGTCACAACAATGACGTAAAAAAAGATAACAATATGTTCTTAGAATTATCTTCTACAATCCTCAACTGGTTTGTCCTACAGTTTCTTGCCTAGCCCGTAGTGAACGCTAAGATTATGTATGTATGTATGTATGTATGTATGTATGTATGTATGTATCTATGTATGTATCTATGTTAGTGTGTATGTATGTATGTATGTAATGTATGTATGTATGTATGTATGTATGTATGTATGTATGTTTGTATGTATCTATGGGTGTATGTATGTATGTGTGTATGTATCTATGTATGTATGTATGTATGCATGTATGTATGTTAGTGTGTATGAATGTATGTATGTATGTGTGTATGTATCTATGTATGTATGTATGTATGCATGTATGTATGTTAGTGTGTATGTATGTATGTATGTATGTATGTGTGTATGTATCTATGTATGTATGTATGTATGTATGCATGTATGTATGTTTGTATGTATCTATGGGTGTATGTATGTATGTGTGTATGTATCTATGTATGTATGTATGTATGTATGTATGTTTGTATGTATCTATGGGTGTATGTATGTGTGTATGTATCTATGTATCTATGTATGTATGTATGCATGTATGTATGTTTGTATGTATCTATGGGTGTATGTATGTATGTATGTGTGTATGTATCTATGTATCTATGTATGTATCTATGTTAGTGTGTATGTATGTATGTATGTGTGTATGTATGTATGTGTGTATGTATGTGTGTATGTATGTATGTATGTATGTATGTATGTATGTTTGTATGTATCTATGTGTATATGTATGTATGTATGTATGTATGTGTGTATGTTTGTATGTATCTATGTGTGTATGTATGTATGTATGTATGTATGTATGTGTGTATGTATGTATGTATGTATGTATGTGTGTATGTATGTATGTATGTTTGTATGTATCTATGTGTGTATGTATGTATGTATGTATGTGTGTATGTATGTATGTATTTCACTTTAACAAAATGCAATGGTAATCGTTTGATTATTATAAAAAATATATACATATGACAAATAAGGTGAATTTTACGAAAATTATATCAGCACTAGCTTTTAATTTTAGCATTCACGTTGTAACACGTGGGTTATTAAACGGCTTAGTCTACTAAGTAGGACATAGGAAGGTAAATTTAAGGAAAAGCCACCACAGTGGCGTGTAGTAGGAATAGTTAAACTAGAGGAATAAAACCCATTTTGAAAACCCTTTTAGGATCACCCTGCTGAGATTATAGTCTCAAACTGGTCAGTAGCAAATCAGCTGTGGTTTTGAAGATTTAGACCATGCGACCACCAGTGTGGGGGGGGACATTTGCTTGGAGAAGAAATGGGGAAAATACGGCTCACAATGTGGGTAATCATCACCACCGTTTTTAGTTCACCCTAACAGGATTCATTTATTACTTCAATTTCCAAGAACAGAGCTAAGTTTACCAGTAGAAAACACTAAACCTTTTCGGATGGGAGTCTTACAATGTTCATTTTGATATACAAATGTCCCACTTTCTTTCTTTTGTCATCAAAATAAGATCCAAGGAGAATAATGAACCAAAAATCAATATTACACTAAACGGTAAGAACGCACGCACCTACGTAAGGTCAGATGGTCTAAGCTCAAAGACAGGGCTTACATTCATACATAACGTATAACTAATAGCAAATATTGTATAACATATAGGATGTTTAAAAGCATTATTTTCAATTATGGCGTTTATAATCGATACAATGCATAAAGTTGAATTGACTTTATGACTTCACACGTTACGCATGAAGTGTAGTATAGATAATCAATGAAGTTGAGACATATCAGCCAATGATAATGCGAGGAGAGGATGTAGCCAATTAAATGCCAATATAAAAGCGGACGAAAATAATTAGCCTCTGTAATCATCTTCATGTTTGAAATGACTTGTGGTAGCCATACTTGTTTGTTATTCACAAATTCTATTTATTTTAGCATCAATTACTTTGATTGTCTATATGAATGTAAAAAAGAGAGATATTACATTTTTTTGACTCTGTTAGTGAGAAATAGGACTACTATAATATTCATGATAGTAATAAAATTGGAACCAAATAAAAGTCGAATTTGATTCAATAGTACAGGCAAAACTTATATTTAGTCAAATTCAAGTTTCAAAAGATAGAGTTTAGTTTACGTTGTTTTTCAAATAAAGTTCTGAAGTATTTTTAGATATATGATCTAGAAGCGAAAAAAGTTTTGGTTATTAACTATGAATAAAAGAAAATCGATTTAGGTGAGACTTTATACTCGTACACAACGTTTCATTATAAACCGATGTATATTTCTTATTAATAGTACACTGTACGCAAACACTATTTACTATTAGTTGTGTGCGATGCATGAATATAAACCCAAAATAATTCAGAGGCCCTCAATATTTTTGAGATAAAGGTCTTATTGAAAAACTTCAATAGAGTGATACGGGTTCAAATTTGGTTGAAATTCATATCAAATTATAAAATAAGTTCCATACTTTACATCAAAGAGAAATGTAGGAGATAACTTTAATATTAAAATGTATTTATCCAACTATTTGAAAAGTTCCCTACTTTTTATTAATAACCATGTGAATGTTGACTTTTTTTATATCAACATAAAATTGTTGAGAAATAAAATGAATTAACCCGTTTAGATGGCCGAATGGCCCTAGATGTTACTCTTGAAATAAGCTAGAATGCTGATTATAGAGTTATCGGGGTTCAAACCCCAGTCAGGTGTAATTACTTTTTATTTCTAAAATTGTTTACGCCCTATCCCTCCGGGTATCTGCGGATACACTTCTTCCTAAATCCAAACTTTCTAATCCTTAACATATTGGAATAATGATTAAACATGTTCGTAGCCAAAACGGGTAGTGAGGCGCGGTATTTAAAATAGACAATTAATAACTAAGAGGATTTAAAAAGAAATTAACATCATAAGTAGTTTTCATCCGATTTGTCTAAGAAGTACACATTTCCCTGCACGATAAACATCACTCAAATATATAATGCTAATTTATGTTTAAAGTCAGTGTGATAATTGGCACTGCAGTTAATTGTCCAATTTCTCATCTACGGGAGAGTAGGATGTTATATCCATTCTCGTAAACAATATTCGAGATATGTATTTTGACTGGATGATGAATATGGTTTGCTCTCACACCCCGTCACTAAAATACATTTTGTATGTTCTATACTTAAGAAATCTTCTCACCTACGATTCAAAAGGTATACTAGATACAAGATTGTGCTTAATCTATAAAACGCATTGAAGTTTGGTTTTATGAATTATTCATTTGGCTACAGTGAAATTAGGATCAGTATTGTACTCCAGGTTACCATGCCAAGATACAACGCCTGACTTAATCTGTATTACCTAAATAGTGCCATCAGTAAGGTGAGAGGGCTCCCAAATGAAAGGGTAGAATGGTCAGTTGTGAGTGCACATAAATGGCTTAGCGGGCGCCATGGCGACAACCGGTCAGACTCGCAATAAACAAGGTTAAAATCTCGGCTGGGTAAATATTGAGGTTTTTTTTTACACAAATCAGTTATCACTGTGGTTCTGTCATTTTTTTTAGCGCCATGTATTACTATTACCCATTCAGGCTAAAGGCTTATGTACTAATTACGCTAATATATTAGAGATGAGGAAGGTTTTTAACTTGGAGGATGTGTAGCCGCATTTGCATGAAAGAAAGGGGGAAAACCATTTTGGAAAAAACCACCGTTGGTACATCCGACCGCGATTCGAACCCAATGTTCCCGTCGCTGGATGTCTACGCTTACCTCTAATATTATTTTGCTAAAATACCTGATATTGACCATAATTTAAAAAAAAACTGACAATGTTTTGTTTGTAAAATATTGTAAGCTGTGAACGGGTTCCACCAGGTTTTGTAATTATGAGTACCTGTACTAAATCGACTTGCTTAGACCAATTGTCTTATGAATATTTTGTAATGTATCTATTGGTGCCTAGCTTATTGATAGCTCCTGTAACAGATACACCGTGTCGAAGACACTCGAATAAAAAAAATATATAACCAGAATCTCTTTAACCTAGTTGGTCAGTACGATAAGTTCAACCCCTTAAGATGATGGCGAAGGCAACGCAACTTAATGCCAGTAGTATGGTTTTTATTTAAAAAAAAGTTTTATCTCAAAATTAATATTTGTACTTACATTTCTTCGGTAAATATTGTTTAGTTAAATTATATACACACAGTTATCTCAACAGTTCTTTAATATTTGTCATGACCGTAATGGAATTTGATGAGAAACTTTTTGTAATAAGGAGTAAAAGTTATCATCAAATTCCAAAATATCATAATAAATACTCAATTACGATTACAATGTGTCTAAAATCAAACCAAATACATCTAATATCCAAATAATACTTGACTTAACTCATGTTCCCTTCCATCTCACCTTAATATCCCATCTCACCCCATGGATATTATAGTTAAAAAAATACCCACCTCAGTGGCGTAGCTAGATAATGTGCTAGCTTAATGTTGAACTATACTGCCGAGGACGGGGAGATTGAGGTTCGAATCTCGGTTAGGTGAACTGAGAGGGTATTTTACTAAATGGTTTTCCACTCTCCCTCCACGCAAATATGGCTTATTTTCCTTTAAATTCAACCTTCCCAATTCCAACCCATTAGCGTAATCAGTACTCAAGCGTATAGCTCGAACGGGTAGTAAGAAGTGTTACTTTTTAAAAAAGTTTAAAATATATATTTTCAATTAATACTCTACTAGTGACGAAATATAAAATATCTTTTGGAGATGCGATTTGTTGTTAACTAAAAGTATTTAGTGAACTAATTTTTATTTGGTTTGGCCTAAATATTTAGCTATACAAAGTTTAAAAAAGTGAAAACTTTTCTCGCTCCATCACATCTTCATTCGTCACTAAAGTTCTACTTAAGTTCTAACGTAATTATTTATAGGTAAAGATACCACAGGTTTTCCCTAACAAACGAGCATCACAGCTCAAAATCCAAATACACTTATCTGATTTGCCGGTTAATGGGTTTATGTGGTTTGAGTTTTGGATTGGAGTATCGAGTTTTATTTGTTAGTAAAGAAGTTCCGTTCTACTTCTATATAAGTGCAATTGAGTGAAGCCCTATAATATATATATATATATACGCCTACCCCTATTCCCCCCGTACCCTTCATATTCAAACGGATACCAGACTCTCATATTCGTGGACCAACGGTGGTAAACCCTCCTAGGAAAAGCTATCTGATTGAACCATGTCAGGGTCAAAAAATAGACCTCGCTGTAACCATGAAACCATACCTGATGATAGTGACACCTTGGTCAGCGTAACCACCAGTAAGGGTAGTTACTTCTCCCATACATTTTTATAAATTATTATTATTAGCACCGCGTCATACTACCCGTTCGTGTTAAACGCAATTACGCTAATGTGTAAATGGTAGGGTGATTGTGAGATGAAATGAAGGACCTACAGTTTAAGGTGGAATCCGAACCACGGTGGAGGCCTGGCATTCCCCACAATTCACAAGATGTCTTGTCAGAGGTGAAGGAAGGGTTTGGTAATCAGATAAAGCTTTGCCTCGACCAAGGATTGAACCCCGGCCGCCAGCACAGAAGTCTGACACCTTACCCTTAGACCGAATTTTATAAAGGTATCTGTATGTATAATAACTGTCCATAAGTATTTTCGTAATTCTTGATTAGCTAAAAAAAAAAACTTAAATTTGGGGAAATTATAGCAAGCCCACGAAAACATATTATACCTAAAAGTCTATAAAAATAATATGTGTACAATTTAAATTATACTGATCTTAACTAAATAAACACCACATTACGATAAAATACGTGTTTTACTTAATCATTATAATTCATTTATATCCTGGTATTGATAACTATATGCCTGGGACCGGCAACCATTTTGGGCCCCGGTCAAAGGTCCCGCGATCACCCTTCGTGTCACCACTCTACTTTTAATTCTTCTTTTTCTATACAACTTGTATTTATTCCTTAAATTCAATATTCCCTCCAATACTTATGTACTTTAATTTGTATAAAATACATAAATAAAATGTACACTTCATTTACCCTGAAAGGTTACCTTGACAGTTTACACTATGGCCCTCTCTTATAAGCTGTACCATAGTGGAACCAAACAAGGTAAGCTTCAGTGGCCAAACTGTCTAAAGCGCCACTCTTATGTTAGACTGGCCTGCTAATTATGGGATGATCAGGGTTCAAATCTCAGTCAGGTCTATTGAGGATGTTTTTTCCTGATTGGTTCCCCACTCTCCTTCCAAGCAAATTCAGGTGGATTACCTCTAAAATGCTTCCTTCCTCATCTGTATCACATAAGGGGAATCCCCAAATATGGATACATCCTGAACAGATATTAAAACGTGGTGGTATGTGAAGGCTAGGTGTTATTAGGAATCACAACTTGTGAACGTGTGGAATGGCAAGACTCACCGTGGTTCGGATTCCACGTTAAACTGTAGGTCCTCCATTTCATCTCACAGTCACCTTACCCTTACACATTAGCGTAAGTGCATATAACCCGAACGGGTAGTAAGACGCGGTGCTAATAGTAATAGTAGTAGTTATTAGGAATGATAGTATTGCTATAATCAACCTGTCATAAAGAGGCTTAGAAATAATCAAGATACAAATTTGAAGATCTATAAACAGGCTAAGAAGATGTTTTGTGAATTAACAAAATAAATAAGTATTCATTTTCCAATCATATGCTACGTTAAACTCTTTTCAACTGTTTTGACATTAAGTGTAATGTGTACTTCATCATGAAAGATTTATGTGCTAGAATTTAATGAGTTATGACACTGGACTAGAATTTTTTTTTTTCTCGATTCGGTCATATTATTTTTATTTCTTAGTTTTTTTCCTCCATGGTTTTTAATCACCACGTTAGTTTTAATGGTTGGATGACCTAAGATTACAGTTGAAAGCATTATCACATTGAGTGACCTAAATGACCTATAAAAGTTCAAATGTCAGATTTCCGACACTTCTTTATCGCCTAACTTAGCACCGTGGCTTATAGATAACTACTTAGAGAAGACAAATAGCGCCTATTCCAAATACATAGTAGCATACTATTTCAACAACATTGTTGCTAAGCTCCAATGTCAAACCGTTTGATAACTAGACATAAAATATAATCGTGGTGGCAAATGTGTTCATGTATGTTGATTCAATCAATTTACTTGATTAATAGCCACATAGCCCCTAATGTGTTATCATAAGTATAGGCCATATACACTTTAATGTTTATTTCTCTTAACAACGAAGTGTTTAGTTAATTTGTATTGCACTGCTTATATTACTAATTAACAGAACTATACACATATTTACACTAGCCGAAGGTAGACATTAAAGGAACTACACAAACGTATTTTCGCGGAGGGAAAGATCGAAGCGATATAGCAGTTTCTGTCCACGTGTTCATAAAAGTGGTTGTAATATGGTTCTCAATGTTAAATCCCATAGAATCCTACTAATGTGTAGAAATGAAAATCTTATATGGGTTTTTTTATGCTCAATCACGCTTAAAAACAGTATCGATTGTACTGACATTTCTCACGGATACAACTTGGACGTTTCTTTAACACAGAGACTATTTTTTATATTCACACCCAATAAAATTGATTTTTTTCTCCCCAATATTCTATCTTAAATCACGTGCTAAATCTTTAAAATGTCCCTATTAAATTTGGATATATACATATATTCCTATCTTACTTGAATGACAAATCTACTCCAAATACAAAGAGTAATTTACAGAATACATTTCAATCTAATATCTAAAGCGAAACTATGTGTTGGTTGTTTTTATTCACACTACTAGGCAAATCGTGTTTCATTAACGTTCTACATCTTTATTCTATTTGATCTTAAATTCACCTGGATAAATATTCAGACTAATCAGTGGTGGCTCATGTGTATGAGCACATGTGAACGTGAACACACTATATTTTGACTATAATTATATACGATTTGAGTTTTAAATAATTAGGTGGTCTAACTAAATCTATGGGATAAGTTATTAGTTATTACCCTAAACAATCACGTGCTTCTATTGTAATTAGCGCTTTTCTGGTGTAATGTTGGCAACTGTGTGGTATTTAAAAGCTAGAGATAGTTCTTGTATACAGTTTGGCAGCATGGTGTGAGCGCTAGAAGTATTTGTTAAAGTTGAAGTACTAATGCGCAGCCGCATTGATATTTAGCATGGGGAATGTGCACTTCTATTGCTGTGAACATTTTGGTGTCTAAACTATCTCCCCCTTAACACAACCCTTGAGAGTCGAGCCATTCAAGCTGATCCAAGTAAATTAGGACGTCTGTGAGCCTCAAGAGTCCAGTTACTATTCAGTCGAGGTTAGGTAACCAAGTAATTTGAACGTATAAATTATCTGTTTCTATTTTGATTGTTAGCTCTGGAGTGAAGTTTGAAAAAATATTTATAAGATAATTTGGTTAAGTCTTGTGTTACTACATATATGATATAGTTATTTATATTATAAAATCATATTAACTTAAAGAAAATTGTAGTTTTTATTGTAATGTTTCTTTAAAGATGAACACGACTCAATATGTGGCTTTGCCTCTTTTTCCTTTGTACCATTCAACTAATAGAAACAGGCTCAGTAAACTGGTTATATTTTTTATTTAAAAAAAATACTCTTTTAGCTAATTTAAAGTCTTCATTCATCAAGTCATAGACAATGTACCGCATATTAAAGAGTGTAGGATATATTCCACTCATGGTAGGAATTGACTTCTGAAAGGTCTTTTTTACTACCAATATCCTACTATATAGTAGATTTATGGTAGGGAAAAAGGCCTTTCAGAAGTCAATTCCTACGGTGAATGGAATATAGATTGTCTCTTACTGGTTGTGGTAATTAGATCTAAAAGTTACTCTCTGTGTACATATTTACGTAGGCCTACATAAATATGTCAATGTGTGTATGCCTATTTATACGTACGTACGTGCCATGTTGATTTAATTAAATTCTATACATGCGGGTGACCTGGTGGTCTAGGGGTAAGGTGTCAGACTTCTATGCTGGCGGCCGGGGTTCAATCCCAGGTCCCGGCAAAGATTTATCTGATTACCAAACCCTTCCTTCACCTTTGACAAGACATCTTGTGAATGTGAGGAATGCCAGGTCTCCACCGTGGTTTGGATTCCACGTTAAACTGTAGGTCCTCCATTTCATCGCACAATCACCCTACCATTACACATTAGCGTAAGTGCGTATAACCCGTACGGGTAGTAAGACGCGGTGCTTATAATAATAATAATAATAATAATCTATACAGGCCCATTTCCTTATGTTGGTGTTCTATTGATAAAATCAAACTAAATATGTCTGTATATATTTTCAAAAAAAAAATTAATACAATTTTTATTCTGTGAACATCCTAATTTTTACATCACCAGCCACCGGTGATATCGATATAATTATTTGCCCATTAAAAGGCAACTTAAACACAAGAATAAATAAATAACCACTATAGTAAATAATTGGTTTACATAAGTGTATAACCCAAACGGGTAGCAAGACGTGATGCAAAAAAAGACATCTTCTAGCTGCCAGCTACCACCACTCTATGGTGAACAGATTACCTATTCGGATATATAAAGAATTAAGAAACATGGAAAACGGAAACTTGTTATTAACCGACGTTCTTTGGAAAAATTAGTTTTTGCTACCACACATACTGTGAGCCTGACATATTAAACTGCGTGGTTGTTGTTGCGGAAGGATACCAAATAAAAAACCATAAAGATCTCAATTTTTTTATAATAATTTATGTAGGCTAGTGGACATGCACCTAGATCTTTTTTTCTATTTTTATCCAACTAACTATATAAAAATTAAATGCTGTGTCTTTCTCTCTCTCTCTCTCTATTTGTTAGTTGCCTTATCTCGCTCAAAACGCTGTATACTTTAATTACACATGGGAAATTTAAAAAAATGCAACAATGCAGGGGGATTACTTGAAATACCCCTATACATAAAAAATATTTGATATTTATAAGTGGAGGTTGGTGAAATGAAGGCTTTTTAAATTTCCAAAAATTATGTAAAAATACTTCTCTCTGTGGTACATGATTTCAATTTGTCAGGTAGTCAGGTGTAAGAGCCACACCAAAGAGTTTGTTTGTCTGTAATGAGCATTGTCTATCTACCACACACAGAGGTCTGTAACTTTAAAAAATAGTATCCCCTGTGCATGAATATGTGCCCTTTGAAGTCGTAATTTTAAAATTTGGAGTATATATTTTAATTAATTACAATCAATTAACTAAAAAAATTGTTACGTGAAAACGCCAGGTACTTCAGCTAATAGTGATTATAATTATGTATTTGCTCAAATGACTGAGTTACGGTAATATTACACTAAAAAAACTGTAACTTATAAATACAAAGCGAAATAATTAAACAACCCAAAATGACCATTTCACTACTCGGTTCTGTGGGTAAATGTTCTAATGCGTCACTCTCGTATTAGACTGAACTGTCAATTACGTGGAGATGAAGTTCGAATCCTAGTTAGATGTCCTGAGCTTTTTTTTTCCTAAATAGTTTAACGATCTCCCTTTCGTCATGTGTGGACACACTTCCTCCTCAAACTTCTTCGTCCTTATTAAATAGGTGTAGCAAGTAAACTCCATTCGCCTTAGGAGTGCTGGTAACTGAAAGCTTGCAGAAGATGTTGAACAGTTAAAATAAAAAACAATTAAAATAGATTGTTTGTTGTAAAAGATTTTACATCCAAAAGTAACAACAAATCAACATAAGGTCTTGTAGATTATATAGTTTGACGAATGGATACATTAGAGTATATCTGTTATGGTAGGCTAGCTTTCACTTACCTACACTCCTACCGTAGACATATGCGTAAACCGAAAGGGTAGTGAAACGCGGTGAAAAGAAACCTTTTTAATATAAAGTAAATCTATATTGAATAACCTGTTGGTGTAAACCCCGTGGTAAGGTAAAGGGGGACTATGTTACTAGGAATTGGGTTAGAAACCTGTATCCTTTTACTAGAAGAGACCTAATTATAAACTAATTTATAAACGCTAAGAGCTGTTAAAAAAACATATTTGTTGTTTTATTTTTAAATCAACCAAATAATCTATCAGATTCAAAAGTATTTCTATTTTTTGTCCATACATTTCAAAGGCATACAATAAAAATGTCCAATTATCCGTTGTGTTTAAGTGGCCTGATCCCAGCTGTTGGAATGAGTACATTCCTTCAGACGCCACCTAGTAGGGTAAACAATGTCGATCTTTCCAGCCCACCTTGCACCCCTTCTCCCCCCCTAGTCTTCCACCCATCAAATTATTTATTTGTTTGTAGGAGGCTAGAGGTAAGGTGCTGGCGCCAGCTCGTGGGGGGTGATGCCCCCTCTCTTGTTGGTAGGAAAGGAAGATAGGGTGNGGACTCTAGACAGGGTAATAAGCCCCAAGTCTAGTGTCAGACTGACCGGATAGCTTGCTTGTCTGCCTTCCTTGCTTCTCGCTTGCTTGACTTAACGCTAGCTCACGTTGCTTTCCTTACCTTTTTGTTAGATCTTTCGTTACTTCAACGCCATAGTAGTAGCGATTATGCACGGTTGACGGTTTTTTTTATTAACAGCACTCACTAGAAAATTACTTTGAAAATTACCATTTATTATTTTTTATTAGACCCAATTTGAAATGAGATTGGTTTTATATCCACATATTATACTCCCCACTTTTATTACCCCTATTTGAGAAAACTTATCTAATCGCACGTGGTAATATTCTTCCGGGCATCCTTGGTTCGGATCTTGACAGGGTTATTATACGATCTGAACGCCCTGGGTTCACGTGCGTCAGTTTATATCTCAGCGCTAGATTTAAATACTTAAGTATATTGTGTTCAGGTGCCAGGTAGTGTCACGTTCCCTACCAACGATAATACTGGGTGTGATTTAAATGGAAGATAACATAAATTAAATATCACAAATCCATAACTAGGATTAATTTATTCTAAACTTATGTTCTGGTAGTTTAAATAATTAATATTATATAAATAATTAAAGTTGGGTTGTAGTGACGTTGCGAGTGCTTAGCTCTCGTCTGAGCCGTATGACCGTGTGATCGCGAAAGTGTAAGATACGTCTGATTTCTTTGATTGTGTAACCACGAGTCTCTCTCTCCAATAAAAGAAAAACCACGAGGCCTTCTTGCAACCCTCTCGTGGTCCAGAAATAAGCCAAGGTCGCTTTCACTGTCACTTTAAAAACTGTAACTCAGGTCGGGGAGATCTCTTACAATTTGTCCTCTTCTTTACTTCTAGTTTTGTTATGTAATTATCGTAAATACTAAAGAACGCAATATGTATGCTAGATATTGAGAAATTATGCTCCACGTTCTTTAATGTAACTCTTAAATCTGGCTATAGTTAACCTGAAATCTGTTATAATTCACGTTTAATAACATTATTCTTGGCTTTTTGTTTAGAGTAGTTGATAATATTACCTAGGGAGACTGGTTTGAATACGGGGTTTTTCTACCAAATTTATTTACGGTTACAAAGAGGGTTTATAGTGTTGTCTAAATGCAAACGGTATAAGTTAATTAGGCGTATAGCATTATATTAAATTATGTTATAATTCGCGTGCAAATATATTCGGTATTCTTAGTAAGTTAACTTCAATAAAAACATATTAAAAATATACTACAAGTGTTTTCATATGTGGTAAATTCTCCTTTTATAAAATGCATTTAAACATTTATTATTGACTAGCTTCAAAGCAATGTGCCGATATACAATCACGTATTTTGTTTAGTAGCATTGTAAATCGTTCCCGTCATGGATCTCTAGCGGTTGTTGAACAACGGATGGTTTGGTAGTTTTGATGCAGCCTAACCTTAATAATACTGGTACCGAAATGCATAAAAAATAGGCGTACTGTTCACTGAAGAGTACTATTAACTAATATACACATTAAAGAAACCTCTGTAAAAAAGATAATTCAAGTTCGACAAATAGGAATAAATTAAATAATAGACACTGTTATAAAAATATGTTGCTAAAAAAAAGAGGATCAATGCTCACCAAGGAGCATTACGGTTAACCGAGCCTTGCCTCAAGATATTTTTCTACCCGACCTAACTGCCATGGCTCACGGCAAGGTTAGTATTCACTCGATTAAACTATCTAGCTCTACAGCTCAGTATACTCTTTATATATATAAGCTGTGTGTCTGTTTAAACTTAAAATTAAGAGTAGTTTAGGAAAGGGCGAAAAGAGAAAAATAATCAATTTTCTCAAATTCATCTCTAACGATTTTGATTAAAATTCGTATATAGGTGTTGATTAAGATTATAAATAAACTGGCTATTTTCATTTTCCATGAAAATGAATTTTAGGGTACTTTACAGAAGCAGAAACTTCCGTATCTCCGAAACTATTTGAGATACTAAATAATTTTTCATTGCAAAATTGAAGTACTATTTAAAATAAAAACCTTTTAGATGAAATACATTTTTATAACTCCAACAGTTTCTGAGATATTGGCTAATATATTAATATAATGTTGTGATCTTTAGTTGTAAAGAGATACTACTATAGTTTGAACCAATAATTCTCCAATGCCATAAAGTAATTAAATATAAGTAAGTCTTTAAAAGTTTAAGTTTGTTTTCCTTAAACCTCTTAGAAGAAATGTTTGTACAATAATGATCTATATCCATTTTAGACTCAATAGTCAATATTTATATTTTTTATTGGTCAACATTTATTAATGAGGAATTTAATAGCAATGCGATGGCATGAAGATTTCCAACACCTATTAAAATGTCGAAAATTTTAACAGGATGTTGAGATTTGAATACGAAGGGTTGACCTTTGTGGACCCAACATTGATCTTTTTTTATCGGACCAAACATACAAATTAGGACGTTAATTCCTTAAAAACTAAATTATAAAATTTTTAACCGGGACTAAAAAAAGTTTACTTAAGTATAGTGCAATTTATGCTTGGGTTTGCTAGTATATATTATTTCGTTTCACATTTATTAAGAGTTTTGAGTAAATATCTCCGTTTTTAAACAATAGAGGGAGAAAGTCCGTGTGGAATTCCATACTATTTATTTTTATTATTCCTTGTTATGGTAGCTTTTAATACAAAAACCGACAACAAATCATTATATGTATGGTCTTGCTGATCATTAAATGTTTTAGTGAATGGACACATGAGTATATGTGATGTCTTTGATAACTTTTTTTTTATCAGAACCAGGTCTTAAGCTTACTACCTGTTCTGGTTATAAGTCTTTGTACTAATTACGATAATATAAATACATTTTTTTGTACCGCGTCTTACTTTCAGTTCGGGTTATACGCCTATGCATTAATGGTTTAGGGATTAGGAAGGATTTATGGAGAGGAAATGCATCCGCATTTGCGTGGAAGGAGAGTGTAATACCGTTTAGGGGAGAAAACCCGCAATACACCCAACCGAGATCTAACCCTAATTTCCCGTCTTCAGCAGTCTAGTCTAACACAAGATTAACGCGATAGACCACGTGGCCAGCGAAATGGATGATAGTATATTAAGAATGAGTAAGGTTTATTTTAGAGGAATTATAACCTCATTTCCTTTAGGAGAGAGCGAGAGTCAGAGAGAGTGGAAAACAAAAAAAAAACACCCTTAGTCTCCCGACCGGAATTTGAATCCTAATCTCCCCACTATCGGGAGCCCAGTCTATTGTGAGAGTGACACCATAGACCATGCGGCCGCTGAAGTGGGCTATGTTATGTTATAGAAAATAATATAGTTACGGATGTGCAATATCAACACACATTCCAATAATACATCAATCTGATTTGTTTCGCTTCTCTCAAACAAACACTATTTGTTGGTAGGCTTATAATATGCCTCTATTTTGGTTTGGACATTTTCCTTAAGAAAGGAGGAAAACAAGTAAAACTATACCCCACAATTTAATATTGTATTTAAGATTTCTTCAATTTTTTTTTACCGAAGTTGAACAGTATTCTGAATTAATCAAAGAGACATGTAATAAATTCCTGTAATGGATTTCGATGGTTGATGGGCCTTTTTGTACTATTATTATTATTATTATTATTATTATTATTATTATTAGCACCGCGTCTTACTACCCGTTCGGGTTATACGCACTTACGCTAATGTGTAATGGTAGGGTGATTGTGAGATGAAATGGAGGACCTACAGTTTAACGTGGAATCCGAACCACGGTGGAGGCCTGTCATTCCCCACATTCACAAGATGTCTTGTCAGAGGTGAAGGAAGGGTTTGGTAATCAGATAAATCTGTGCCGGGACCGAGGATTNCATTCCCCACATTCACAAGATGTCTTGACAGAGGTGAAAGAAGGGTTTGGAAATCAGATAAATCTATGCCGGGACCGAGGATTGAACCCCGGCCGCCAGCACAGAAGTCTGACACTTTACCCCTAGACCGCCAGGTCACCTTTTGTACTATTAAGACTACCTAATCGAGAAAAGACACGCAGTGCTAAATCATATGAATATTAATAAGTTAGTATCTATTGAAAAGGTAGATAGAAAGAGTAGGGATAAACATACTGGGAAAAAAAGTTTATGTCAGGTAACTTACTTTCAGGAGAGTACTAAGTTTTGCTTTGATATAAATGTATAATAAGATATAAAGTGTTTCTTGTGATTCGACGGGTTTTTTTTGAAGCCAAGGATATTCAATAAGGCTAAAATAATATAAAATTACTATAAAAACATAACATCATTTAATGAGTGGATGTAAAAACGATCAGTTTGAATCAAAAAAACTAAAGTAAATTAAAGTTACAAGTATAGATTAAAATAATATTATTATATAACTAATCCTAGGATATCAAATAGGCCTATTTATATAAACAGGATTTATCGATAAAATAGCCGTAAAAGATTTACATGAAATTATAGATCACTTTAAACCCAAATTCTTAAGTAAATTAGAATTTAAAACTTTAATAGCTTCCAATTTGAATGATCTAACCAGACTTGACTCCAGATAAGTTATCCACAACAATTAACAAGTGAGCTATGCTGTAATACTTGCCTTTCTTAATTTAACATAAAGAGAAAGGATACTTTTAGATCCGTGTCCTGGTAAGCAGAGGTTGGGATTTGCACATTTAGTTTTCACTGATCCCCAACCTCTCTCCAAGATAGTTTGGGTGAACTATCTCCATGTCGCCCTCTTAATCTTAAATACATCACAGTCTTGCTAATCTGAACCCATGGTAGTCTGGAGGACCCAGTAATCCAATCCACCCCGAGTTTGTATCCCTCCAACCATTAGCGTAAATAGGGAGGGGGGTATAAGAGCTAACCCCCCACCCCACCCTTCCAAAAATATCCGAAGTTTTTAATATTAAACTTAAATTAAAGATAGTATTATTTTAAACTTCAACTAACTTATAGAGGCATTCACTTCTCAAAAAATTGCCAGGGAGAGACCATTCCAAATACATTATTTAGGCATCCAGTTTTCAAAAAAACACTTCCAATTGAATATGCCTCTAAGTGGTTTCTAGAAACATCTGATTTTTAAAAGAAACACCCGTAATCGTTGATCTAAATAGATTCTATATGCATATAGTAGTTAAAAAACCAAGCTAGGACTACTTAACTTAGCTTCTGAAAGAATTTACTTTTCAAAAATGTTTTGGGGGAGTGTGAGGGGGGGTGGAAAACCAATTTCAATAATTTCTAAAGGCATCTAATTTTAAAAAAAAAATCTAGGTGAAAACCATTCCAAATCTTCAAGGGGCATCAAATTTTAAAATTTGCTGATATAAGACCACTTCAAAAAGCTTTGAGAGAGGCCTATTTTTGAAAAAAAAAAATAGGCAAAGAACACTCAAAATAGGTCCTAGAACACTCCAAACTTAAAAAAATAGGAAGGACTACTTCTAAGGAATTTAATTATTAAAATAAATCTTATTAGTACTACTTAAGATAGCTTTTAGAGGAATCAAAAATTTTAAGAAATTGGTTGATGGAGGACTATTCCAAATAGCCTCTAGGAGTATCCAAATTTTTAAAAAATATACAGGGGCATAAATAGCTGTTAAAAGAGTGTAATTTTAAAACACTCTCCATAGCTTTTAGGAGCATCCAATTTTCTAACATTAACTGGGGAATAGGAGGGTAGAAAGTCCATATTTTTTTAAAAAAACTGTTTTTCCTTTCCCCACTCCTTCCTCTTTTACTCAAATGAAGCTCCGCCATTACTGTATAAAATATTTCTAATTTTTTTTTCAGGTATATAAAGTGAAATTTTTGATCGGACTGATTATCTCACTACAAGACTTAAAAATTAACTTAAATCTACATCAGATACAAAATCCAACCCCCAACCTTTAATTCTTTACTGAGAAAGGAGAAACCCACATTTCTACAATGATACATTATTCGGCCATGCCAGTAATTGAACCCAGAACTTTTAGATTAATAGATATACACAATAGGCCTACTGATTTAGCTAAGGTGTCGAACAATTTAAAATAACAATGTACTTCTTTTTAGGGTCTAATAGTAATTCTTAACATCATGTCATGCACTTATGATTTTGAACACCCCACTCCCATTGTATGTCCGTGGTTCAGACTCTATTGATGGTCACAATGTTGTAATATCTTAAGCTTACCTTGATAACTTGTTTTTACGTATCTTTATTGCAAAACATTGTCTAACAAAAGAAAACTTAAAACATTAAGCCTAAGAGGGTAATGTGCAGTTTTAGAAAGACGAGAAATGCTACAAAGAATTCTGTGGGTATGTCTACCATTTTTATTTAAATGAAAATGCCATGGAGACACGGGTATGCGTTTCGAAGCCAAATGAATAAAATATATAAAAACCAATTTACAAATAACAATATATCAGTAAATTACTAGCTAATGTTGTCGTACATTTTTTTCATCATCTCTTGATAATCGGAACATTTTTATAATCTAAACATCCTTGACAATTTATGTTTCGGATTAGCAAGACAGTGCTGTAGTTTGACTACATTTTGCTGAACTTTAAACTAGCTCTGCCTTACATTGTGTTTAGCCTAGGTCCAAAACCCTAATTAAAAATGTAAAATGTGTTTCGTATTCCTCCTTTAAATTTTAATGACTTTCTTGCCACCGAATTAGTTTTAATGTTTAATCAAGCCCAACTAAATTCCCCCACATACTGTTAACGGTTTCCTCTTTGACTACAAAGTGTCCTTCAGAGGACGTTTCTCAGCCCTACAAACACTAGTGGTGTATTATGGTACCAGGCGACACTTGGGTCGTAAAACTATCAATAACATTTGTGTCATGGACTAAAAGTCTAGGGAAAGAAATTATGAGCTTTCAAATCAGCAAGAAGATCGCTGCTTCATGCAGTGCAACAGTATGTCTAACATTCAACCTGGTGCTAACAAGATGGATATCTTCTCTTCGGATGATATATGGTCCCTTGGTTTGAACCTTTTTTTTTTCAAGACGAAGGAACGTGGAAAAGATACCTAAACACACCATCCATTCTTGGTTAAGAAATTTCTTTACAAGAAAAAAAAAAGAAAAAATGTACGTTTAATTAGTGAATAAAAACCATTGTTTTAGGATCTTCATCTCCTCTTGGTTGAATTGTTTGGGAGGCTGATCAGGGTCTAGAGGTAAATGTTTTGATCTAAGTTTATCATATAGAGGATAGGCCTACTAGGTGTTAATTTAACGATGCTGTGTAAGAGTCATGTACTGATGTTATTTAGATGTTAAAAAATTTAAAGGAAACTATATGTAAAACAGTAGTGTGATTATAGATATTAAATTAAGCAACCAATATCAAAAGAATCAAAATTTCACAGCTCATAGCCTACTTTATTATACTAATATTAATATTCTAATTTGTTATTAACTGTACAAACAAATGTACTATCTAAATGTTTTTGCAACCGTCAACGTGAGCCAATTAATATAATAATACATTACATATAATTTACAAAGAGAGCACATTTTAATTGTAAACTTTATTAGAACATGTGGGTACACTTCCCGTAAATATAACCTTTCTGAACCCTAATCTCATTATTATAATTAGTTCTTAAACGTATAATCTGACAGGAAAATAAGACAGTACTAAATAAAATAAACACATTTTTCTGTGGCAATTCCTTTCGTGAATTATTTTCTTTGGTTTCGTCAACGCTTGGAAATATACCTCATATTAACTACATCAAGTTTAAGAATGATAAATTTCGCAGTGGAAATTCTTATTCAGAAAAGAAAAAAAGTTGAAATCTTTACAAAGTAATGTTTCAAAATTCTATGTCTCAAAGCTGATAAGTGTTCAAAGTAATTCTTAAATAACTCTGTCAATTTTATTTAAATAGTTGATAAAGAGGACACCTAGACATGGGCATTGAACCCGGTACCATTGGATTAGTGCAACAATCAATGCTCTTTCTAGGCTTAGATCCAGTGCCTTTTGTAATATTCATTGTAATGTTCTAATCGTGATTGTGAACGGTACATAATCATTAACCAGCAAATTTATTTTAAAATAATGATGTACTTTACATATTTATTTGTTGTGATTTTCAACCTTTGAAGTATTTTTATTAAATGATATACGTAAAACATGTTTATTAACTGTCGGTATCGTAAAAAGTGACTTATCAGTTTTTAAATGAAGAAAACTCTGAATATTCACACAATTCTCCATAAGAACCAGCAGATTGCTAGGCCTCATGACGTCACTACAAGCGGGGTTGCCACATTTAACACTCTGACCTGTAACTAGATGACCATGCTTTAGCACATGAAGAAAAGCCATACAGGTTCAAATCTTGACTCGAGCCACTTTAGTTGGAAATTTATCCAGCAAAAAAAGAATAGTATTAATAAAAGTAAGTATATAATTTCTCAACTTTCCTTAACAACTCTTTCGTTTTGATTGTTTTCTAAAGTGCGTTATTTGAGGCTCATTATTCTAGAAGGTAGCCTACCTGATGTTATTGGAAACAGGAGTTGAATGAATGCTGAAGCATACTAATTCACAGAAGCTCTCAGTGAACATTAATCAACACTTAATAATTCCGGGAAACAGATATCAATGCTCTAGAGTCCCTAGCTCTGGTTCGGTAGGCTGGGATTTGAATTAAATATGAGTACTCTCCCACTAATCCTTTCCTATGTTCTGGCTATTTTTTTTACAGTGCGTCTTGCCGCTTGTTTGAGTTAGACGACTATGCACTTATTACGCTAATGGGCTAGGTGTGATTAAGGTTAAATGTAGATAAAGTGTACCCGCATTAGCGTGGAAGTAGAGTGGAAAACCCCTTAGGAAAACTTACACTCAATTCATCCAATAGAGTTTCGAACCCCGATCTCCCTGTCATTGGCGGTATAATATATTGCGAGAGTGATACCTTAGAACATACTGAAGTGGGTCAGGCTAATGCTGATACATTTCCTTAAGCTAGTGGTCACCAAATGGCGGACGGCGTGGCTGCGGTTCGCATCGAGACCGCAGATACATTTTTAGGGACCATGACAAGATACCGATAAACAGAAGATATGATGCTATTTCAGTGGTGGGCGGGTAGTAGACATGAAAGGCCAGCAATAATAAAGTAGTAAAATAACTAAAAGGAAATAAAATCAAGTTTTTTAATTAGAACAGTCCTATAGGGCTTGGACTTGAGTCACTGTTAAAGTTTTGCCAGACCGCGGAAGTATGTCGAGTTTTCAAAACGGACCTCCACCAAAAATAATTGAGGACCCACTGCCTTAAGGTATCTATCTCATACGTTTCTCTTGGGTAAGACGGTTGAGTTTCTAAAACAAAGGCACTAACTTATACTAAAAATATAAAAATATCTTATTATTTGGAGATGAATCGTTTCCCTATAAAACCATGAGGTGATTCAATAGAACGTCTCAAAGAAAAGAACAGTCACAGAGTGGCATGTGAAAGACATCTGACATGCAAACGTCTCTGACACAGTCCACGTTTTGAGTGAACCGGGCAGGCAAAGAGGCAGAAACAACTTCGAGGAGTCAGGCAGGGTGGCAGGTGGGTCAAACGGGCAGATAGATAGGGGAGAAACCACCCCAAAAAAGACTGAAAAGGTGATCCGACTGTTAACTTGTTTCCCCATCTGTGTAACTATTGTCTTTGTGATGGCGCTCTGTGCGGTGTAATCTTGATACTAGCTGGCTTGCTTGTTGGGTGGGGAAGGGGGGGCACTTAATATTTGCTGAGAGTCTCTCTCTTTCTATATCGTTGTTACACTCGGACATACATTCAAACTATCTGTAGTTGGATCGTCATAGTTTGAATATGTTAGAGTGTTTACAAAATATATATGTAAAATGGCCCCAATATTGTGGTATGGAATGGTTTAATTCATATTTACAGGATTAGCAAAGTTAGTTGGTACTGTGCCTTTATGCTCTCAGCCAATGGTCATTCCCATGTGTTGTGTGTGGAGCATAGCCTACATGTGTTTGGTCTAACTAAGAGTGCGAGGGTGAGAAAATATCTCAATTGCATATTTAAAAAGCTCTGCTTAGTCTGGAAATACTCAAATACATGCCACTGATATACAGTTTTTTAATTTTTGCATCACGTCTTACTAACCGTTTGAGCTATACGATTTGTACTAATTACGCTTGTGATTTTACGAATTGGGAAGGCTATATTTAGAAGAAGTGTTTACTCATTAGTGTGGATGGAGAGTAAAAAAATTTTTGGAAAAAACCACTCCGAGTACATCCCATTGAAATTCAAACCTCAATCACTCAGTCATCGGCCGTCAGGTCTACTGCGAGAACAGCGCCTTAAACTACGCGGCCCCACTGAAGCGGGAATATTTGTTATTACGCTCAACCCGTATCGATGGGCTTGTGGCTAAGTCGTCAACCTTATATGGTCTGTTTTGGTGGTGACGGGGAGCTTAGGGTTCAAAATCCCATCCGGATGCTGAAGGACGTTTTTAATAAATGGGGTATCCACTATCCCTTCACCCAAGTGTAGCTACATTTCCTCTAAAATTCTGACTATTCATCCCTTCCCCATTAACATGATCAATACACTTACACATATGTGTGTAGCCCACACGGGTATGTGATTATGCGGGAAAAAAATCTAACTTTTCTCGTGTAAACAATACACTTTAGTTGGACTTAGGTAGAAATAATAATAATTATTATTAGCACGGCGTCTTACTACCCGTTCGGGTTATACGCATTTATGCTAATGTGTAATGGTAGGGTGATTGTGAGATGAAATGGAGGACCTACAGTTTAACGTGGAATCCAAACCACGGTGGAGGCCTGGCATTCCCCACATTCACAATATGTCTTGTCAGAGGTGAAGGAAGGGTTTAGTAATCAGATAAATCTGTGCCGGGACTGAGGATTGAACCCCGGCCGCCAGCATAGAAGTCTGACACCTTACCCCTGGACCGCCAGGTAACCAAGTAGAAATAAATTTCTAGATAATACAAAGATAAGTATTTTGTGTCCAGCATTGATACCATTTTAGTTGATAATCTATATAAAAAAAGCCCCACGTCTTACTACTCTTTTGGTTGTACGCATATTGTTATTAGTATCATTACTATTATTATATTATAATTATGACTATATAGGCTATGTATTGTATCATGGCCACAATTAGCCAAACTAGTAGCAATCGTGAAAACCTCTGCAGTGTTTTAAAGAGAGCACAGCTATTATTCTTTAGCGATGTTTAGTGGCAAGTATATACGCAGAAGAGATACAATTAGGCCACATATTCTGACAATTTCATACTAAGTATAAATTAACTTTTTAACTTTCAAATAAACGCAAAATTTCAGAACATTGTGTGTTGGATATCAAATTTATTTTCTCTCTTAATATATTTCTAAATTTTATAAAACAAAAGATTTATCAAGAATTTCCATCAACGTTTTAATTTCAAGCACAAATTAATATAACAATTCAGTTTTATAAAATATGTGATTAACATATTATTTTTGAGATTTTGTATTGTTTAATTTCTAGAGCGTTTCCTTCATATTTTCAGTAAAATCTTCTCTTCTAAATCTGGTACGAAGAAATAAAAAAGCAAGTTTTTTGGGGTAGTAAATAAAGTTATTCCTTCTATATGAATGTGTGAAAGAAACTCCAAAGACCTACTATACCAGGATATTCCATTAACAAAGAAATAGAAGGAAAATAGATTTCACAAAAAAAAACACTTTTCTGGTCTCGTGTTACTTGTAGGGTTGGCCTAATATATTACACTCCATCTCCAAAGAGTGGGGCAAGAGTTCAATCTTAATCGACTACAATTTGGGGCTGTTCAATCTTTTTTTTGTTTCTCTTCGATTAATTCTCCGTAGTTTTCTTAAATTTTCATTGATATTTTGAATAGAGGATAACCATAATACAATCATAACTAAAGCGAGTTAATACCATAGTTATTTCTGAACTATATTGGTAGTAATACAGACTTAATGCAAATATATTAAATTATGACTTGATGGTAACGTTATGGTCTTGTTCTTAATCATGGTCAGGTCTATTCAGGGTGTTCCCATAAACACTGAATTACCACTCTCTATCCATGATGGATTAATTAGAAAAGATATTATATTTTATAATTACGGTCATACCTACATCTATATTTAATATTCTTTAAATATAAAAATGATACCCGGACATGGGAATCGAGCCCGGGATATTTAGCTTAGCACGCCAATGATCTAACCACTGAGCTATCCAGGAATTTCCCAGTGCTCAGGGTCATTCTTCAATAATATTTTAAGGCAGAGTCTATGATTGACGTGCGTAAATCGTCAGCTACATATGTGTGATCAATTAAGACCACGAGCTATCAGATAACGCAGCCGCCTTCAACTCGGTAAGGTTATTTGCTACTCTATCCATGCTAATGCTGAGACAGTTCCTCTAAATTCTAATTCCAGCATCTCTACCCTAATAGTCAAATTCATATGCATGCGTGTAGTCCAAATAGGTAGTGAGACGCGGTAAAGATACCCGTCACCAGTAAACAAGAAAATATAAGGTTGCCTTTCTCTACGTGCTCACCGTTGTGGGTAGATCACTATTTTTTTCTCAATTATGTCAACCTGCAATATAGCCATAATGACCGAGCGGCCGCCATCTGGTGGTGAAGATAGTGCCAACTTCTGCGGATAAAGAGTGTCATGGGGTCAGCCCAACGAACCCTCCAGCAATTAATCTCAAATTTATGGACCAGATTCACAATTGTTTATTCAAGTAGCTCCTTACTTTTCTCACGAGAGTGAGTCAACCCCGTTCCAAACCCACTGCTTCACAGACCATTTTGAAGCGCAGGGGATCGAACCCGGGATTTCTGTATCCGTTGCCCTGAACTCTGACCTCCACACCACATAAGTGATCAAATAACTAATTAAAATATACAAAAACATTCCGGTTCATTTTTAATTCCACACTGTAGCTGCATAGTAATTGAGCCTAAAAAAATCTGTAGGATAAACACATTCAATGATGTGTAATGGTTTCAATAAGTGTATCTTTAACACATAATTATTTCTTTTAGCTTTGAATTAGTTTGAAACTCGATTATATTACCAATCCCCTCAAGCTTTATTTTCGACCTTTCCCGCCTCTGGCTATTCCCTCCCATCTCATTTCTTGTGACACAATCTTATAGAAGTAAAGTGCTCGCCTCAGGACTCGATATTCACAGGTTAAAACCTTGATGACGTAAACGTATTACTACCAAGTGATCCATACCACAACTTCCTACGTAAAGGAATTAAAGCCTTCGGTTGCAAGTCGATCATGACACGTGAAATATCTCTGGAAAATATATGTGATACTTTTATTGCAAAATGTGTAGACACTTTATCGTTCGATCATGGGATTGTGTGGAAAGAAACGGTAAAACAATTGGAGTTCATGACTTCTCTAAAATACGTGCTTTCTAACAAAGACAGCGGGTGGGCGTCACTAACCGGCCACTGAAATTAATACACACACTGATCGAGATGAATGAGGTAGCATTTCAAAACCAACCTTAGGATTTTATACATAGCTAATATATTTTCTCCCTCTCTTTATGTATATATAATCAATTGATATATAAAGGGATTGGTTAGTAATGGGCTCACGAGAATTGATCAATTTGATCCATCCGCTCGCCTTTGATTGTCTAAAAATAGAACAGCAAGCAACATCTTCAGTAAAGTTAACGTATTGCCCTTCTGGTCGAATGTTCTTGCCTTATTTATAGATTCCATTACTGTTGTACAGTATATTTATCGTAAGATACACATAGTCACTAGTCCCTAGTAAATTTGGTTCTTCTGTTTTATTTATTGTCTGGTAAATCTTTCCAAATGTTCTCTAACAAATAGCTACTCATCTTTTCTAATTTTCTCCATGTTATTCTGTATAGTTCGAGATAGTCCGAGGTTTCAGCAATCCGACTTAGTCTGGGTCCCAACCCCCTCAGATTAGCGAGACTACACTTTTTATATAAAACTATATATATGATGTATATTATATATAGCGACTGTATAAATTATAAAATTATACATATTTTACTACTATAAAGCAACATAGCTGACTCACCCACTGACATTAAAGTTTACCCACTTTCAGATGAGATATAAACTTGAAATTTGTCAAACTTATAGCTTCTAGCCTGTAACCGACGGGAAAATTCCCAAAAGTCAAAAAAAATTAACTTTTAACACCCCAAAATAATTAAAATAATGGAGCAACTTTAAAGTCGACATGGACCTTTGTTTGGAGGTCTCTTGTGGCTAAACGGTAAGACCTATCAAAAAACGGCTCTAGAATTACATTAGTTTACATCCACTTGCAAAGATAACTCGCTGGGAGTTTGGGGGCGAAGCCCTCAACGAGCAAAGCGATTACATAACAAATAGGCCCAAGTGCCTCTCCTTAGGACATTTTGAGCTAGTTTTTCAATCCTCTACCACTTCTCAAGGTTTGCTGTTTAATCCGGGAAAACTCTGTAGGATGTTTATATTTGCTTACCAAATCGTTGGCCATGTAGACATAGGCGTTGGTCTTGCGTGGTTTGGTTTTATAGTGACAGGGAGGTCAGGTTCCTTATCTGGTTGGGTGTGCTATGGCTTATTTAATTAAAATTGCCCTCATTCTCCCAACACTTTAATGGTGGTACACATCTTTTAAATTCTATTTCCTCATCCTTTTCCCATTAGTGTAATTATAAGGCGAGCCCAGATGGGTGGTAAGACATGTAGCGCGAGAAATATAAGAAGGTAGGTTGTGATCTAGCCATGAATTTGACCGGTGTACGTGATTAGGGTTTTAAAAGAATTTTCCACTTTTCCAGGCTGGATATCTCTCTGAGTTTTAAGTTTATCATGACAATTGACACTCTTCACTATATATTCTAGATTTAGATGTATAAGAAAAAAAAAACGGACATCCTCGGTTAAAAGGAAAAGAATAAAGATGAAAGGAGTTTAGTGAATCATGAACAGGCAGGCAGGCAGGCAGGCAAGCAGTGGAAGGTGAAGGGAGAGAAAGGAAGGGGTTTGCAGCAGAAGGCGCTGAATAAATATTGGTTTCACAGCCCATTCCACTGATGAAGTTGGAGGGAGTGTCGGTGCAAGGTCCTACACAGACAAGATTGGAAAGGAGGAGGGGTAGGGTTAAGGGGTTGAACTCCTATGGGGGATAAAGGCGAAGGGTGTTTTAAAGTGGAAGTGTACCGCATACAGAAGCTAATATTCAACCGAAAACTTACACCAAGATCTTGTACTTTCCTGAGGAAAAGTGTGTTTGTTCATGTGTATTTCTTTATCTGTGGATGTTTCATTAGAAAAGTTTATTTTTATTTTATTTTTAAGCTGAAGAGGTAAGGAGGAGTAAATGAATGTTGTTGTTTTTTTTTATTTAAACATAAACATATGGAAATTTGTTCAATGTTTTCTCTTCCTTCTGTCTTTTTGAAGACCTGAAGTATGTTTAGAGAAGAACGAAAGGACCTGACCGCAAAGCAACGAAGATCATGCCTGCCCATTAAGAGACCAAAGAACTACAGAAGGGACAGTATAAATACACTAGGTAAACTCTGTAGAAGGAACTTTGCGGTGGAGATTTTTTCACAAGCTCTCACTTTTCAGACACGGTTTAAATTATGGCATAATTATCTTCAACTATATAATTATTGAAACGTTAAAATGTATAAATTTATTCAAGCATTATTTAATTCAATGTATGAAACTAAAATATAAACATATTGAAAGCTATTTATTAAATTGATATATATTAAACATTTTAAGCATATCCTTTAAAAATTAAATGGTCACCCTACAAGACGTATGTCATTTGTCTCTAAATATATTGTATGGATGGTGACTAGGAGGTAAAGGTTCAAATCTCGGGCTGTTGTGCAAGGGGTGGTTTTCTACATGTGATTTATCAGTGTAGTGTTCCTATATATATATATATATATTTTTCACTCTTAAGTGAGAGCAAAAATCTAAACCAACTTTATTAGTCACTAAATTCTGGATTGAGCAATAAATTTTTTAATATAACACATTAAAATAGAACTACCCTGTTTACTGATTTGGAGATTTTCTATTCCTTTTATGTTTTTGAAGAGCATGTTATATAGATAAATGATAGCTCGGAATAAATGTCTCACTCTTCAGTCTAGACTAATACAATCGTGTTAGTTAAAGAATTCGTTTAAGGTCCAATTAACGTGTAAACTATATAATTATACGATAAAGTTTAATCATAATCCATTTCTAAGTGTAGTTTTCTGCATTCTAGCTTGACAACAGTGATACATGGACCAGTTATTTATTTAAAATTAAATTACTGTGTGCAAAAAAGTTGTAATTTAAAAAATATGTTATTTGAGTTAACATATTTCACTTCTAACGAATAAATGATAAAGTTGCATTAATATGTAATAATTACTGTGAGCTGTATTACATATCTAATTTAAACGTGGAGCGAGACAGTCTCCTAAAGATATAGGTGAAAATTATATTTTTATCAATATAACCAAATTAGAATATTTTTCTAACTTGTCTTACTACTTGTCAGACATTTTAACTAGGCCATCGAGGCGGGGATGAAGAAAGTAGAATTTAGAATAAAGATCACTGGATTTGTGGTGAAGGAAGGTAAATCATACTCAGAATATCAATCTGGGATCTGAGCCGTAACCTCTTTTCAACGACAAACCAGATTAAATGAGCATGACATTTAGCCCTTATGCCCATCGATGTGTATAGGTATGATAATACACCGGGGGCAGCTTCAGATAAATTAAAAGTCCTGATGATTTAAGTTTAATTAGTATTGTATTACTAAGAATATATTAAAAGCTACTCATTTAGGCTATATGCTCAAGCGCCAGTACTGCTCAAAGGCAATTGAACTAATAAAAATAATAAAGATTTGATGAATGTTTAAGGAATTTCATCATATTATTGGCAAACTCTCTCTCAACGTTTCAAACAGTTTACCTGAGCTGATTAAATATTTAAGAGCATATGTGTCAAAACCAAAAGTTTACACCCCTGACCCCTCTTATTGCTTTTGTTGTATAGAATTATAATTTATGTATAATTCTCTTTACATAAAATCAATCATTTATACATAGCGCTATGTTGTTGTCAAATTATTTTTATAAGTAGAATTAATAGCTTGACAGGAATTGAATTTTTTTAACAACCTAACAATTATAATTATATATAACTTATTGAAAAGAATAATAATTGTGAGAGTGAAAAAAATTTTGAACATAAAATTATAGGTCAATCTATTCCAAAGTTTATGAAACTATATTAAACTTGATACAATTATGCACTCTTTGTGAAATGATCAAATATAAAAAAATTGTTGACACAAAAGATATCTTTGATATGATTGGTCATATATAACAGGTCCACTGAGTCTATTTGACTTAAGAAATCCCAAATATTACATTAAAATTATTTTAAGAAATCACTTATAAAAATACGACCGGGATTCCCGTAAAATCTTTTCCGATAATGAATGAAGTGAATTCAAAATAGTACGATAGACCGCAAAGATTTTCTTTTTCACTCCCTTGTCTATAATTTGTGATATTTAATTAAAAATAGTAAGATTTGTGAAACGAAATATTATAAGTAACAGTGTTGCAGAAACATAGTGGGGGAAAACGTCATCACATTCCATCAACAAGCATAAATAGAATAATATACACTTTTACTGATACAAATTGAGGAATATGTCAAATCCCTGTTCACCAAAGAGCATTACAATCCATTCCCGATTTTCGATACTTCAATTTATATATATATATATATATATATATATATATATGTGTATATATATATATATATATTACTAATAGCGATATATATATTACTAATAGCTCAGAAACTGTTGTTTTTATAAGAATACTAGTGGAGTGCAGCTATGTCTGCAGATTATAGCACTAAAATGTATTCTAAACGTTTTATTTAGGAAAGATCAATATAATTAGCCCTCACTCGACTTTCTGGTTTAAAGTTTACTCGTCAACGTTATCAACTTAAAATTTTTCTTTTGCTTTCAGTGTTCAATTTGAATAAAAACTTATATTTTCTTCTCCCTTCATGACACAATGAGAACTTTAAAATTAACCCTCTCCCAGCTCTCTATTTATTCTTTGCACCAAACCACACAATTAACCTAAGAAAACTATATCATTTAACGAATACAACTATACACAAACATGGTTTCCATGGTGATGTAAGCAAAGAATGATCGTACATATGAGCCACTGCCCACACAGAAGGAAAAAATGGAAAATTCACTAAGAAAATTGTGTTTTAGTCTTTGGCTTCAATTTTTGCCGCCATCCTTGACCCCTAACCTTTAAAATGGCTGTTCTTTGCTAAAAATAGGTTCAACCGTTTCCTCGTAATTTCAATTACCGGAAATGTGCTCATCAAATTATGGATAAGATATAAATATATGATAGAGAGAGTGATAAAATATGATAGTTAAAATGATAGTGAGAGTGTGAGAAAGTTTGTGTAGTATACTGCTAATGAGCAATTGAGAGAGATCGAGTGAGTGTGAGCGAGCGATGGTGAAAGTATGTGTATGTGTTAGTGAGATAAATACTGGGAGAAGAGGGAAAGAAAGTTTGTGTGTGTGAGGAGAGAGTGTATGTGTGATAGAAAGAGTGTATGTGAGAGAAAGTGAGAGATAGTGTGTGAGAATGAAAGCGAATATGTAAAGAAGAATGAGTGATAAAGTGTATGAAAGAGTGTGTGTGTGTTTGAGAAAGAGATAGGGTGTGTCGGAGAGAGTTTGAGAGAGAAAGTTAAAGAGGGATGGATTAATTTAATGAGAGAAATTTATAGAGAGTTTAAGAGAGATATTGAGAGAGATAATTTGAGAAAGAGTGAGTTTGAGAAAGAGAGAGAGATTGAGATAGAGAGATTTAGAGTGATCTAGAGAGAGTTTGAGAAAAATTTGAGGGAAGGGAGTTTAAGAGAGACAGGGATGTTGAGAGAGAGCGTTCAAGAGAAAGAAAGGTTGAGAGAGAGCGTTTCAGAAAGAGAAAGCGTTGGAAAGAGGGCTCAAGAGAGAGAGAGAGAGAGTATAATAAAGATAATGTGTGAGAAATTGTGTTGTAGAGAGTGTATTTGAGGGTAAAAGTGTGTGAGAGAGAGAATGTGTGAGCGAGTGTGTTATATAGAGAGTGTGTGAGTGTGAGAGTGTGAGAGAGAATGATAGAGAGAATGTGAAAATATAGATGTGCTCCTATACAAAACACTACGGTACATTAAAATGTCCTTCCCTCAAAATTAAATATCAACATGGAAACATAGCTAAACTAAATGTATTTGTAAGAATATGAAATGATAGATGGAGTGAACAAAACATTAATTTTAAATATCATATCCTCTAAATTAAGCTGTAAAATGAAAACATAGCTTCACTTGTGTATTTGTATTGTGTTACTATTTGCTAAAATCAACTTCGAAACCCATTATTTGAATCAAATTAACATCCAAGGCCATTATTTGAATATATTAAGCGTCAAAACCCTTTATTTGAAAACAAATGAACACCAAAATCCATTCTTAGATAGTTAAAATGGCTATTTTTAAACATTATTCAAGATAATTTTTATCGTTTTTGAGCTTATAATACATACTAAAACACATTTAAACATCGTTTTATCATAAGCGCAACAAAACCTAGACAATATTTTCACGAACTCACCAACTTAACATTTAATCTTCGAATTATGCTCATTATAATTGATTTAAATGCGAATTAATGATAACAACATTCTAATAACAAATATATGTTTCCCCAATTTAGGAATCTTAATTCAGATGTGTTATGACCAGCATCCAAAGAGAAATATTCATCCAAAGAGAAAATAATTATGTGTTCGGACCAACAAATAAAGATTGAGTTACTATTTTTTAGCAAAAGAAATATATTTTACTTAGAGATTAACAGCTATGCAGAAAATAACGGTTTCCATGGTGATTGAACAAAGAATAAGAAACTGAAAATTCTCTGTGAATATCGAGTTTTCACGGAAGACTAGTATTTACCCCGACATCCTGGACTCCAATCCATTAAAATGAGTGGTCGTTTGTCAAAATCGGTTCAGTCATTTCCTCATAATTTATATTCCTGGAAATTGGCTTATAAAATTGTATACAAGAATATATTTAGAATAAAGTTGGTTTTTTAATAGTACTACAACTTTAAAACGATAAAAAATATTGTATCTCAAATAGTTACTGAGATATAATTCCAATTGAAAATATCCACTCATGTAAACTATCCTCAATGTAATAGTAGCCTAGTATGGCGTATGGTCCCAATTTGACCTTTGACCACGAGTTGTGTGACGTAATCATTGCATATTATGTCGCAAACCCTGGGTTTTCCCTGATGACTCATACCTGGTGCCAGTATATTTCCGTCTAACTTGAATTTCCCCTCTGGTTATCTCCATGACGACATGGGGTTAATGACCTGTTGTCCCCCTTCAATATCTCAAAGGTTTATTTCTGATCTTCTATGTGGCAATGGGTTTTCCCTGATGACTGGCGCAAGTTTGGTGGCTCGACAAGAAAGAAATAGAACACGACCTTGAATGATGTCGCAACCCTACCCATCTATGTGGCAATGGGTTTTCCCTGATGACTGGCGCCAGTTTGGCGGTTCGACAAGAGAGAAATATAACACGACCTTGAATGATGTCGCAACCCTCCCCTTTCTATGTGGCAATGGGTTTTCCCTGATGACTGACGCCCGTTTGGTGAATCGACAAGACGAGTCGAGACAGAAATAGATCGTGACCTTGAAACCGTGAGCTAGTACATGAGGTCATTCACCCTGAAAACACTCCCTCCCAGCAATAGGTTTTCTCGATGACGTTATCGCACTTTCGCAACCCTGATGACTCATACCTGGTGCCAGTTTGGCTGCTCAACAAGACGAGTCAAGACAGGAATAGATCGTGACCTTGAAACCGTGAGCTAGTACATGAGGTCATTGACCCTGGAGACCCTCCTCTGGCAATGGGTTTCCCCGATGACGTCATCAAACTGTCGCAACCCTGATGACTCCTACCTGGCGTCAGTTTAGCGGCTCGACAAGACAAGTAGAGGAATAGATCACGACCTTGAATGATATCGCAACCCTTCCCCTTCTATGTGGCAATGGGTTTTCCCTGGTGACGTCATCCCTCTGTCGCAACCATAGCTGGTAACAGCTATAAATAGCAGCACCTGCTTTGAAATGCTTTCCTTATATAACTTGTCTTCGAGTGTTAAACAAACAACCCAGGATGAATGAGTACGCTTCGCTAACGGATCTGGGTGAGTAAATGTACTTTTATAACAGGCACACTCATTATTTATTTGTTGTTAAAGTTTATTAATTTGTAATAAGTTTATGAGAATTAAAATTATAGATAATTTGAAGGTGTCCAAGCAGTCAATTTTGGATGACATTTGGATAAAGTTATGCCTGAACAAATATGTATTATAGTCAAGGGTATTTTATTGAAAAAACTTGATTCGTAGCTTTAGATAAATGGTAATCAATTTTGTTGATAATTTTCTAATGGTTGAATATTATTTTTAATTCGTATAAACTAGACTGTATATAATAAATTAAATATTGTATTTATTATATAAGAGTAGTTTATCGAATACATTTATTACAAACTATAACATTATTTGAGGGTACTTTACTAAAAACTAAATTTTATTTAAAATATGTTTTGAACACGTCTTTATTATAGTTAACATATTGATGTGTTTATTGAGGGTAGTGTTTTAAAATACCACGATGCCATCAGTTTCTGTGACCCCTGCATTTATGAAAGACGTTGCATTTTCCAGTTTATGTACTAGTTATGTAAATAGTTTTTAAATTAGGAAGGTTTATTTAGATTAAATGTACCCGTATTTTCATGGAGGGAGAGTGGAAAGTCACTCTCAGTACACCCAACTGAGATTCGAACCCTGATCTTGCCGTCATCGGCAGTATGGTCTACTGAAAGAGTAGCACATTAGACCACACGCCCACCGAATGGGAGAGCTCATATAAATGACGCATTGCCAAGATTAAGCGAATGAAAACGAGGACATTCAAAGTAACAACGCTGAAGCGTACTTTAGGGGTAAGGAAATATATTAATGGAGTAAACATTATATACTTGTATATTAAACGGTTATATTAATTCTGGTCTACCAGCTTCAGTAGCTGATCTATCGAAGGTGGGACTCTCGTGTTAGACTAGTTTGCTGAATATGGGTAAATCAGAGTTCTAAAACCAATCGTGTCTACTGAGGGTGGTTTTTCTTAAATGGTTTCCCACTTTCCTTCCAAACAAATTTGGGTAGATTACCTCTTAAATGCTTTCTTATTCATCCTTGACTCAATAGAATATTTATCATATGTAAGCGTGTAACCTGAACAGGTAATAAGACGCTGTGATTAAAAGAAAGTACTGTGTCACTAATATTTAATAAATACTATAGCTATCGTTGAATGTAAGCCAAGCTATGTTTTTAATAAAATTGAGTTATCACTATCAACAAAGTTAGCATATACTAGTTACTACTAAGATAATGTATATGCTCAAGTTCATACGAATCTGAATATATATATATATATAGTAGTCATTTCAAACACTGCCGTTTCCATACAGGATAGTCTTACTTAAAAATTCCCACAAAATTTCAACTGGACACTAATTATTATCATTTACCATCCATCACCTGTCCAATCCATCCAAAACTTCCAGGTAGGTGCAACAAAGACAGACGTGAAGTGAATCTATAAGAGTATCCATAATTACATAGATGCATACCCCCACACAAGTAGTTATGTTCCAGATCACTGTTGTAACTAGAAAACCGTCGCAATTCCAAGTACTACATTTTTTCACTTATCGTTTCAGGTACTGTACTGCAATCGTCCTATACGGACTTAACTGTCATAAATAACACATTTGTATATAAATAAAAGCTGTAGTCCTTACTTAAGAAAGGTTAAACCAAGAGTATGCAGTGCCATTTCCACTAAATTGGTAATACTAGCGGGAAACTAGTAACGGCCAGTCATTGCGCAACTCTTGGTGTAATCCCTTTTAATCGGGATCTGAAGATTTTAGAGATAAGAAATTCTTTTTCATAAATTTTTTGTAATATTTTGGGCTTAAAACTTAAGGAATTAGTGAACGCTACAAGGAGTAAATACTTTCTACAGTAGCGCAAAAACTTTTTTATGTGTGTCTTTTGTAGGCTCTGAAACATTTCTCGCTAAAGTATCATGTGATGGCATTTACCTGCTTTTTAAAGAAAACTTACAGTATAGAACTCAGTACGATGTCAGCTAAGAGTTCGCGTGAACGTTTACCCGCACTATCTGCGTGTTCTTACACGACTAAATACTATTGCCATTCTTGGCATTATAATTTTTCCAAAATCTTTATTTATATCAACAATATAGTGTCTGTAACGATTTTCCCTGTCTCTGGTTACTTTACACGAGCAATATGGCAGTGGTAGTGGTAATCAAAGTTCCCAAGTCGTAGGGCATGCTCTCTCCCCTGAAGGGGCACGAGAGCAAATTCTAACACGTACTGACCAATTGGGCACACCGTGTTGTTTTTTGGTAATCAACATGATTCACTTACAGGTATCCGCTCTGTCACCACGATATTAGGGGATCAAGTTGGTGATCAAGTAAGCTCTAAAGTATATGATTCTGCGCAGCTTTCAGCATGCCCTCTACTCAAGATAATAAAGAGGCTGGATTAGTCTGGCATAACCAAGCAAGTGTTTTTACAGGTTCACTCATTCAGCGACGTCACTAGCCGATCTCGGAGCTCTAACCTCTACCAAAAGGAGCCTCAATAGAAAGAAAAGAGAAAAAAACCAGTCACAAAAATCAGAAATAATGTCATTAACCCAAGTTAAGAACAGATCCCAAAAGGATAAATGGTACGGAAAACAGCACGGACTTTCTCGCTCTATTGTTTAAAAAAGGAGAAATTTACTCAATACTTGTAATATATGTGAAACGAAATAATATATACTAGCAAACCCAAGTATAAATTGTACTATACTTACGTAAACCATTTTTGAGTCATGTTTTTAAATTTTATTTTTAAATAATATTAATGTCCTCATTTTTATGTTTGGACCAATACAAAAAGATCGAAATTGGGTCCACAAGGGTCAACACTTTGTATTAAAATTTCGAATTCCGGTTAACATTTTAACATTTTATTAGGTGTTGCACATCCTCAAGTCATAGCGTTTCTATTAAATTTCTCATTTATAAATTTTGACCAATAAAAATGTAAGTATTGACTCTTGAGCCTAAAATGAGAGCGATAGATCATTGCTGTACAAACATTTCTCCTTAGAGTTTAAAGGAAAAATAACGTAAGCTTTTTAAGAGACTTACTTATATTTAATTACTCTATGGTATGAGAGAATTATTGCGTTAAAACATAAATAGTATCTCTGTATAACTAAAGCTCACAAAATTGTATAAACATATTTGCCAATATTTCACAAACTATTGGTTTTATAAAAATATAATTAAAATAAACAAATAAGTTCGGAGCATTGTGACAATAAAAAGAGTCGTAAGTTGGGATATGCTTGTACTTCAGACAACGCTATATTAGAAGCAAGTCTACTGCGTCTTATGCATTTAACTTGCACATACTCGGCTCAGTCGATATAAGTACGTATTCCCAACATAAGCGCACCATTTGACACGTGGACTAAGACGTTCAGAAGCTTACAATCGATAATGTCTATTAATCTATTTAATTTAAATCATCTGGTTTTACGAATTTGAATTGCATTATTGGGGTTGGGTTGAGGAAGTTATTTTTTTTTTCATTACCACATCTTACTATCTGCTAAGTTTATCCGAATATATGATAAATTATTCCTATGGAGTAGGGCTGAGGAAGGAATCATTTTACATATGATATACCCGTATTTGCGTATAAAGAGTGTGGGAAACCATTTAAGAAAAAACCTCAGTAGATATGACAGGGATTGGAACCCAAATCTCCTCTTCACTAGCAAGCATGAGGAAGATAGTAAGTATTAAGGAAAATGTACCTGTATTTACGTGGAAGTGCAGTAGGAAATCATTACATGAACATTTATCTCAGTACACCCGTGCGGGATTCTTGCTTTAAACTCTGTCACTGCCAAACGATACTAGAGGAGCTTTACATGTAGTCTGCATGCCCACCGATGTGGGTTGGAATCTCATCCGAGTGGAGTGGAAGTAATTTATTAATCTATTTTGCCCATTCCCTCTTTACACTAATGCGTGAGAACTTTGTCCAGGCGGTGACCTGGTGGTCTAGGGGTAAGGTGTCAGACTTCTATGCTGGCGGCCGGGGTTCGATCCCCGGTCCCGGCAAAGATTTATCTGATTACCAAACCCTTCCTTCACCTCTGACAAGACATATTGTGAATGTGAGGAATGCCAGGTCTCCACCGTGGTTCGGATTCCACGTTAAACTGTAGGTCCT
>CABFVX010000046.1:77072-88692 GCA_902151425.1 Timema shepardi
ATACGCACTTACGCTAATGTGTAATGGTAGGGTGATTGTGAGATGAAATGAAGGACCTACAGTTTAACGTGGAATCCGAACCACGGTGGAGGCCTGGCATTCCCCACATTCACAAGATGTCTTGTCAGAGGTGAAGGAAGGGTTTGGTAATCAGATAAATCTTTGCCGGGACCGGGGATCAAACCCCGGCCGCCAGCATAGCCTTTATATCGTATTGCAAGTTTATTTGCAGCCGTATAGGCAGCCTCCTTATGTCGTACGTTCGTTGTACTTGGAATAGTTGGGTATACCTTTTTAGACAAGTTTTGTCCGTGAGTGTGGCTCCTATAGCTCTAGGCTGTATATATTTTGCCCTAACTGGGTCTAATTATCCCCGTATAAGAGGGACTAGGTTAGCGCCTCCTCACTGTGACTATGATGTTAACTCACTATTAGTTGCCATAGATAGAGCGTTTAATTGCTAAATTGATAGATTCCTAAGTAGCGTGGCTTCTTAAGATCATGAGTGAGCACAAGCTGATGGGCTAATGGTAATAATCTTTGAGGTAAAGACATTAAATCTAGCAAGCTCTTTCTTGAAGTCAGTTTAAGGGATTTCTTAAAATATTTATATTAATTATTGACCCCCACCACTGTTCACTTTGTTGCAGTTTGCGAGTTGTTGGGATTATCTTCTCGGGAGCCTTTATTAGCCTGGATATTGATCCCAGACATTAATTTGCTTTAGTTAACCCCTATTGGTTAATTTGCCCGTGCTCACAAGGCTCATTATACAGGACGTTTTTTNATATTGAAGAATCATCATAGACTCTACTATAAAATATGAGTGACTATCGACATTTTTATGAGGAATAAATTAAATTTTCAAAAAAAAAAAATCAAAATAAAATATAGCCTATGTTACTCACTGATAATGTAGCTTTATATTGGTGAAATAATTTTTTTAATTGGTCCCGTAGTTTTGGAGTTTATCCATTACAAACAAAAAAACAAATCTTTCTTCTGTATAATATTAGTGTAGATTTCTTTACCTACTTGTTGTGATACTACACTCTACAATCACATTATATTTCTTACAGAAGACAACGGAAACCAAATGAACTATCCTTAATGCCCCTTACTCTGTTATATGTCTCATTAATAAAACTCTGTATTATTTGTATTTCTTTCTTTATGTGTTTGTTATCTTCTCTAAACCTTTAGGGAGGGTACATATTCATTATCTTAGAATGGGTGTTGAAAATATTAACATAAAAATTTCACTCGTTCTCGAAAAAACTTCTTTTTCCAAATGTATAATTTCTCCGCAAGACCTGTCTGATAGCTAGCGTCATCTACGGTTTTCGTGATCCATCTGTTCTTGTTGGCGCGGAAGAATACTTTTGTCGGTAGTGAAGCAACGCCATACCTTTCACCCTCCCACCCACCAACCCACAAAATAGGTTTTAGACCTACACTCGACAGGGCAAAGGGCCTTAAACGTAATAGTTCTAAGAAGATAGAGAACAAAGTTATCTGTAATGATTTATTTAGTTTAAAACCTTGGTTACTAGAAGCCGAGAGAGTTATGACAGTTTATTGGGGCCTAAATAATGGACTTCTATTTGAAGCTAGAAATTTAGGTGGCTTATTCAAAGTAAAGGAAACGATTGTCTATAAAGTGAAATTTTTGTCTTTAATTTAATATAAATGGTGGTGAAGTCGAGCTGTTTATTTGTTACAATTCACTACAACTTGGGCACACATGATTTGGAATACACGTTTTTATTTTATAATTTATACTTAATTACCTCATTCATTTTATAAGAAATTGTTTTATGGGACAGTGAAGTTGAAATACTCATTTTAAAAAACACTGAAATACCTATAATTAAAGTGAAACAATTTTCTGATTTTTTTTTAGTTACATCAATATAATTTATGAATAATTAAAGATTGCATTAAAATGACTATTTCTAGTAACCGAATGATGATGCACTATGAAATAATACGTCATAATTTTTTTTAAATTATATCATATGGAACATATTACTATATTATATTAATAAAATGAAATTACATGACAAAGGTATTATATAAACCTTTATATTATGATTATTATTATTACTAGCTCCGCGTCTTACTATACGTTCGGGTTATACGCACTTACGCTAATGTGTAATGGTAGGGTGATTGTGAGATGAAATGGAGGACCTACAGTTTAACGTGGAATCCGAACCACGGTGGAGGCCTGGCATTCCCCACATTCACAAGATGTCTTGTCAGAGGTGAAGGAAGGGTTTGGTAATCAGATAAACCTTATAAACATTTATACTTTTGGTTTTCATCTTTATATATCTACTATTTCTAACACACTTTAATATCTACTTCAATATATCGAATAAAAAAAATCCTAAATAATAATTTTAATGATTCCTTAAATGTAAATAATTTTTAAAAATTAATACACACTTAAATATATTTTTTATGTTAAATAGGTTTCCTTAATAATGAACGTACAACAACACGCCTCAGTTGCGTAGTTTGCAGACGCGCTGGTTTCGTGTTGAGCTAGACTGCTGAGGACGGGGAGATCGAGGCTCGAATCTTGGTCGGGTGAGCTAGAGGGGGTTTCCTAAATGGTTTTCCACTCTCTTTCTCCACGCAAACGTGGGTTAATTTCCTCTAAATTAAATCTTCCCAATTCCTAACCGATTAGCGTAACTAGTAGTTAAGCGTATAACCCGAACGGGCAGTAAGGCACGATGTTAAGAAAAAGTACAACACAGGTACAATATTTCACAAGCCAAAATAAAATCTCTAAACTGGCAATGAAAAAAGAACCTTTATAGCAATCCCATACATAAATATATTTATATATATAACTATTATAAATTTTAAATTATTATATCCACACAATAATTTGGACAGAAAAACACTGTACGTAAGCTCCTTTTGCCCTCCTTTTTTTAATGGAAACCCCACAGACTTTTTCAGCCAAAACCAACGCACAACTCAGAGTCTAGACCCTAATCCCAAAGGATTAATCGACAAACTAGCAGGTTGGTCCAAAGCTATTTCTCGTGCCACCTAGTTATTTTATTATGTTTGTTTTTCATTCTCCTGAAATCATAATTTTTTGGGAGGGTCCCTTTAAAAACAAACAACAAAAACACCTAACTACCCAAGGTGAAGCTTACCAAGACCACTCGAGAGCGCCATACTATATAATTTCTTGAAACCTGATATTATGATGAAGCATAGTTTCGCAATGGGTTGGGTGCAAGAGAGAGAGGAGGAATGATCAACAGAGAAAGGAGAAGAGAAAATGATAAAAAGAAGAGATAGACAGGTGAAAAGAAAGAATACTTAAGAGTAAAAATAGATAATGATTGAGATGGAAGATCAAGACGAGATTCCATGTAGTTACCATTGGGCTACAGAGTGTTTAGAAAATAGAGGCATTTATTTTTACCATCCAAACAAAAACCAGGAGGACGGTAATTGAAATGGGTCTGAATCGGATGAGATATAAAAAAATAAAATAGATACGGTTTTTGAAACAATACATTTCTTTTACTGAACCGTATAAGATCACTTTTGTTGATTTGAACATAACATTTTCTAAGTCGTTCATTCAGAAGAGTGTCTTGGAAATTTTAGAATAAGAAGTGTACAAAACTTAAATATTATTTTTAAGAGCCGTTGGCCAAATGTCTAGTGATACTTTATTTTTTATGTTAGATATGTGTAGACACATGTGAAACTTGATATGAAAATGATGGTTTGTATAACAATATCTGCTCGTGAAAGGCTGTTTGGAAAAATATACCATATTTGTTAAACACTGCTTCTAATATAACACTGCTATAAATTCCTATTATCTAATGCACAATTTCGATTATTAACGTGATCACATACACATATTAAGTTGTTACTTTTAGTGCCGTGTCTTACTACTTGTTCAGGCGAAACGCATGTGTACTAATTAGACCAGTGAGTTAGGGATGATAAAAGTTGAATTTAGAGGAATTGTAACAGCATTTGCGTGGAGGGAGACTGGAAAATCATTTTGAATAAACAAACCATCAGTACATCCGACCGGGACTCGAGCCCTGATCAACCTGTCATCGGCTGTCTTGTCTAACACGAGCGTGATGCCTTAGAACATGCGGCCACTGAAGTAGGTATTAAATTATTTTAATACACGTAATATTTCAAATGATTGTATTCTATGAATGCTGTAACGTTCTAACTAAAATATCGATTGGTCAGTGGAACTTTATTATATTTGAATGAGTGTACAAAGTTCCTGTTTTAACTCTACCGTTTGTAATTTATTCTATCTGGCAATCAGTTTGTTTACCGATTACTGCCAAACGTGAAAAATCAATTTTATCTAGATTTGCCAAGGAAATACATTTAACCTATACTAAAGGACGTATGCGTATTTTTGTTTACATCTATTGTAAGACTAACGTCTTAAATCAATTGAACAATAGTTTTTATTTGTGAATATAATAAATATACAGTACTGTTTGAATGTAGTATTAATTTGTTTTCTGTCTAACTATATCATTAAGAAAAATACTAATTTCAAATCCAAAGATAAGTTATTAAAGATGTTTTAAACTTTAAATCAATCGAATGTGGGGAATACCAGGCCTCCACCGTGGTTCGGATTCTACGTTAAATTGTAGGTCCTTCATTTCATCTCATAATCACCCTACCATTACATATTAGCGTAAGTGCGTATAACCCGAACGGGTAGTAAGACGCGGTGCTAATAATAATAATAATAATAATAATAATTTAAATCAATCATAAGATAAATGCTAAGACTGTAGTAGCGAAGAGGATATTGAAGGAAGCCAGGTCTACTGTTTACAGAACTACTTCTTTGTAAAAATGAAAGTAAAAGTTTTTTTATCGTAATTCTTTATTACACTTAGAACACTAATTTTCAAATAATACATAAAGTATTGACAATAGTTAAATGTTTAAATAACTATGTAAACGTGGAAAAGGTATGTAAAACAATTTTATCTGCATTAAAGAAATTGTTAAATATATTTAATCATATGAAAATTAACTGTATTTGCAAAACATCTTCATAGTACTAGGTAAACTTGAAATATATATAAAAATATATGTTTAAAAAATACTTATTACCATCTTATATTATATGACAATTGATTTTACTTACTAAATAAACTTCTTCATAAAGAATGGACTTTTTTTTATTATGTGTGATGAACGTCTGTAGACATTTACCAGTCACAAATATATATGGCTTTCATCACCCTTAAGGCAGATATCCCCAATATGTTACAATATGCTCCTAACCCCTCCCCTTAAATTTTATAAATCTCGTTATCAAAACAGAGATTTATTATACAATCGCAAAATATTTTGTTCTAAATTTCACCGTATTTTTAAAAAAAAATTACTATAGGTACTAAGGTGCACTTTTTGAACCAAATGATTATATTAGCACTTGAGAATTTTCTATGGGTTAGAGTGAAAGAGCCGACCAATTTTGCTGGTAAAGATATTTTTACATACTTCGGTGACCTGGCGGTCTAGGGGTAAGGTTTCAGACTTCTGTACTGGCGGCCGGGGTTCAATTCTCGGTCCCGGCACAGATTTATCTGATTACCAAACTCTTCCTTCACCTCTGACAAGTCATCTTGTAAATTTGGGGAATGCCAGGCCTCCACCGTGGTTCGGATTCCACGTTAAACTGTAGGTCTTCCATTTCATCTCACAATCACCCTACCATTACTCATTAGCGTAAGTGCGTATAATCCGAACGGGTAGTAAGACGCAGTGCTAATAATAATAATAATAATAATAATAATAATAATTTACATACTTCAAAGGGTTCTCTTACCTGCCACAAATTAGATGGAACCGGCAGCCCAACTTCCCCTCCAGAAGAAGTTGTGTTACGGATTTTTATCGCTCAAGGAAAGCCCGTCAAACCCGGCTGGAATTGAACCCACTATTATTGGGTCTTGAAGCGAGCATTTTGCCCCAAGACTAATGAGCTTGACTACAGATTTGTACACATTTAGAACGGAAAGAATACGGTAAAATATAAACTGAAGGGTTCCTGGGGCTTTCTTCTGAGTATACCAAATTTGAATGAAGTTCATCATTTAGGTAGAAGTTAATTAATTAAATTAATAATTTATTAGTGGGGCCACAAAAGGGGACTTCCTTTGCGAAATATATTTGTGGTTAATAATTACAGATAAATTAGCATTTATGTTAATATATTTGTTAAATTTTATTCATATATGGCTAGCAACACAAAGATGGAAGCGTTCGCTTTTTATTTTATCATAGTCAAACGAATTTATATTTTAGAAACTACAAAATTTAGTACACATCTGTTATTATTTGTTTTAAACTTATCAGTCAATAATTAGAATTTGACCTCGTTGTTCTTGGAGTAAAATGCTCGCCTCAGGACACGGTGTTCATGGGTTCAAACCCAGCCGGGTTCGACAAATTTTTCTTGAGAAATAAAAATACGTATCACGACTTCCTTTGGAGAGTAAGTAAAGCCGTCGGTCCCATGTCAATTGTGGCACATAGAGTTGTTATGTCAAAATCCCTTAGCCGGAAAAAATTGGTTGGCTCTTTCACTCGCCTCGCACTCATAGAAAATTATCGTGTGATGATATAATCAGTCGGTGCAGAAAGTGAACGTTTAATACCTCAAATAAATAAGAAGAATTAAAATATCAGAACTAGAACTGTATCCACGTTCTAGCGGGCGCACTTGAATTGCGGAATAAAATATACCTGTCAGCCGGTCCACACAAATTGCAGAACAACCTGTAGTACCATTCAACTCCTAACCACTAACCTAACCTAACCTCCATGTTCCATTTTGAACAAAGTCATTATGAATTTACTTTTTACACCGCAGTTCATATAAGGTATTACCGAGCTCGGATGAGCTTCTCCGCAATTCGTGTGCACCAGTTCTAGCACCCCTGTTGAGGACAAGCTCGTCCCCTACCCCCCCTCACAAACCATACCATGGCTGCATCACACAATTGCGGAACTGCTGATAAGGCAACTCAGGAAACTATTATTATTATTATTATTATTATTAGCACCGCGTCTTACTACCCGTTCGGGTTATACGCACTTACGCTAATGTCTAATGGTAGGGTGATTGTGAGATGAAATGGAGGACCTACAGTTTAACGTGGAATCCGAACCACGGTGGAGGCCTGGCATTCCCCACATTCACAAGATGTCTTGTCAGAGGTGAAGGAAGGGTTTGGTAATCAGATAAATCTATACCGGGACCGAGGATTGAACCCCGGCCGCCAGCACAGAAGTTTGACACCTTACCCCTAGACCGCCAGGTCACCTACCTCAAGAAACTAGTGTTGCACTTTATTTTTATTCAACACCCCTTGAGGTGCAAAGCCCTCTTCTGCCAAGCCTGCTTGATCACTCAACAATCGGTAAATACTTAATAATGGACTAACGCAGCAAAGAACCAACCATATTGAGGGTACTACACTAGATAAATTCGGAGAATACCGTTCAAAAATATACAAACATATTATATTGTCAAATGATTTATTTAAAAATTAAAGTGCGATATAGCTGAGTTAAAGGAGTCAATAAATATATATTTAAAATTCAAGGGTTGAATTTCAAGCTGGAGATTAAAATGTATACACTAGAGAAAAGTTCGTAGCCTGTTAGTTCAGTGGTAAATTAACGTCTTTGGTTTGGTCGTCATGTATGGCCAAGTGTTAGGTCAGTTATAGCTTATAAATCTCCAATGTCAAACATAATGTTAATAAAGCGTCGTAATTAAAATGACCAATATATAGGGGGCCTACGTCATTTTATGTATCGTTGGTTTGTCATTTGGTTCACGTGATAATCAACGTAATATTAGAAGATACAAAACTATTTATGTTCATATGTATAATACAGTCTCACTATGTAATTTTTTTAAGTGGAAGATTTGTAGACTCCTGAGCCTGGATTATATTTATATTTATTATATAAATATGTATGTATCAATATATATGTATATATTAATATAAATATATATGTATATATTAATATAAATATATATGTATATATTAATATAAATATATATGTATATATTAATATAAATATTTATGTATATATTAATATAAATATATCTATGTACATACATATAAATACATAAGTATACATGTATATACGTATGCTTTCATATATGTGTATATAATACACATATAAATATTATATATATATGCAAAGTCTATATCACCAGGTGGTGTGCAAATCAGGCATGGTATAAGAGATTCAGAGTGCGCTACATGATTTAATTAATAGCTCTGGTTTTCTTAAGCGGAAGCAATCATTTTAACAAAAGTAGGATTAATACCAACATTAATAAATTTGTCAAGAAGGTACTCTATTAGGATAATAGAGGTATAATTGTGTAGAGTTATTGTCTGTCACCTTAGATAAGTTGGTAGCGTGCCAGTCTTCTGAACTAAAGATTCAGGGTTCGATTACCGGCATGCTCAATAGATTTATCATTGATGAAATTGGAATTACCCCGTCACAGTGAGGAATTAACGGCTGGGTGCAAGATGTTGTGTCTGTTTTTGATTTAATTTATAAAATATTCGAATGATTCATTACGATTCAAGATTTCTTCAGTAATCTAGCTATATTATGTATTCGTAGCTAAATATTAAAAAAAAATGCATTGGTGGGCGCACTGATTAAGTACCAGGTCAATTTATTCTAGTTTGCTGGTGACGGAAGGTATGGAGTCGAACTTTGGCTCGGTTTATTCTGAGGGTATATTTTACTAAATCATTTCCATCCCTCCTTCCACACAAAAGCGAGTTAATTTTCACTAGTTTCTATATTTCTCATCATTACTCCTGCGTTATTAAAATACATATAGCTAAAACGGGTAGTAACAGTAGTTGGGAGAACTACAGTAGTCCCGTGGCTTCTTTGGTGCAGACTGACAGCTCACAGCTGACTTATGACAGTCAACATTTAGGTATATACCTAATTTTTTACTGTCAGAAGCTACAGCTGCTAAACACATGTTTTTACAGATCATATGGTTAGGCGTAGGGATACATAATTTGGTCTGATAACTTTTCAAAGCCATCAGCTCTCAGCTGTGAGCTGTCAGTCAGCACCAAAGAAGTCGTGAGGCTACTATATATATAGGCCTATGGGTTTGAAACGCGGTATATTACCTTACATGACGAAAACAATTTTAGCGTGTTTGAGAACAAGGTGCTTAGGAAGATATTGGGTCCAAAAAGGTGTGAGGTTACTAGAGAGTGAAGGAGTTACGTAATGATGAATTACATACCCTGTACCCATCGCTAGCCATTGTTAGAAAAATCAAGTCTCGTAGATTATGGTAGGCAGGACATGCATCTTAAATGGGAGAATCTATAAACTGGTTCAGGGTACTGACTGGCTAACCCAATGGGAAGAGACCATTGGGAATATCTGGACGCAAATGGGAGGATAACATTAGAATCGACCTGAAAGAGAAAGGGTGTAGTGAGGTGGACTGGAAAGAACTAGCTAAAGATAGGGATAGAGTGAAATGAGGTGGACTGGATACAACAAGCTAAAGATAGTGATAGGGTGTAATGAGGTGGGTTGGATAAAACTAGCTAAAGATAGGGATATAATAGCATGAGGTGGACTGGATAGAACTAGGTAAAGATAGGAATAAGTGGTGTACATTTGTAAGTACGGCGATGAACTTTCGAGTTCCTAATGTCATAAAGTATGTATAGGCCTACTGATAAACTAGAACTACTAAGATCTTTTATTTATGAGAAAACTTCCAAGATTCGTTTTTGTTTAGTTAGGTAGTCCAACTTTCCTATACTTTGTTCTATGCTAAGGGGATATTGTGTGGATGTAGTATGTATGGTAATCGAGATAATAGGTGTGGTAGAAGCTGGCCCGGCATCTATCCATCCTAACAGGCAATTGAATGGTCTTAGGCCGACCCACGTCTTTTGTGATAAAAAAAATACCAACTCCAATCTCTCTCTCTCTATATATAAAGAAAAATCCTGACTCACTGACTGACTCATCAATGCGCAGCCCAAACCCTTGGACCTAGAAAGCTGAAATTTTGCAAAGAGGTTCCTTTTTAGATGTAAACAAGGAAAGAGGCCGGATTTTTTTTTTAAATTCTTACGGGATAGGGAATAAAGAGGATTTATATTTTCACTTTAAAGTTGCCTTATTTCCGTAACTATAATTATTAGAGACCTCAAATTTGGCATGTAAGTAGGTAATTATAATCACTAATAACTATTTTGCAGGATTTTCCGAAATTTACACGGGATAGGGAATAAAGAGGATTTATATTCTCGTCCTAAATTTGCCTTATTTCTTATTAGATCAACGCCCAGCCCAAACCCTTGGACCTGGAAAGCTGAAATTTAGCACAGAGGTTCCCTTTATCATGTAGACAAAGAATAAGGCCAGAATTTTTTTAATAACAACCTAAGTAATTTTACCCTCAGTTTCCGGATTTTACAATAGGTGGTGCGCGAGTCATTTAAAAAAAAAAGAGTGAAAACGCGAACGAAGTCGCGAGCAACAGCTAGTTAAATATAAAATCACGGCTAACAAAACGTACGTAGCTGTTGAGTCATGCCAATAAAGAAATATATTAGTTTTAAATATAGATTACAAACTTTGTTGAAATTTTTTTTTTAAATACCTCAACGTATCATTTGATTAATTAAAAATTTTAGAATAACACTTTTTTAGTTGAATATCTCAGGTTGAAACAATGTGGAACTATGTTATACAATTATGTTCTCCAACTATAATTGGCCATATTTAACTTAAACAGGTATTTTTAAAGAAGTCATATTTTAAGTGTGAGTTGACTTATATAATAATACAATTGTTACGGTAAATACAAATTAGAATTATATCCTTTATTTTATCAGGCAAAATGAAATATTGATATTCTATTTATAAATAAAATAGACTGTAATTTTATCCACGTGTAATATGAATAGCTTATGTAACATATATGGGCTCATTTTGTTATCAACACGAAAATGGATGAAATAATCATTTATATTTCAAATTACATGAGCAATAGCATTTACCAAGATAGTATCTATTAAATAGTGTGTTAAAGAGGTCATAATTCGTTACTTAACATGACCATTCAATATGTCAAACAGTTTATTGTATTCAATTAATCCACCTATAACTATCCTAATAACTAGACTCAATTTAACTAATATCTGTTTCCGCTTATACTTATCAACGCTATCTGCAAATCTTCAACCATAATCATTCCATTCATTTTCATATTTAAAAATTGTATGTTAGTAATGTAATGACATTTCTTGACAGTATATTCCTGTACAAGGATTGTACTCATTTTGTTTTTATGGTTGAATTAGACATCCTCAACCACACTACAGTTGAGATCGTGATATAAACCTAAATTATAAATTTGTGTGGTCTCTAGTCTCGTTTATAACTTTACACTCAACACGTTCTTCATTGACTCCATTATCTTTCTATCTTGCTGTTTCACTTTAACTTTCCTTCCTTCTGATTTTCTCTCCCCCCCCCCCCC
>CABFVX010000046.1:98094-127959 GCA_902151425.1 Timema shepardi
TATATATATATATATATATATATATATATATATATATGTACTACGGATAAAGACCAAACTTGGATAAGGTCAATATTATCCAGATAATGTTGACTTTATCCAAAATACGTGAATAATGTTAATTGAGAGGTGTTTGAATTAAGTGTTTTTGAAATTTATTTGGATAATAATGACATTACCAACCCTCATTTGAATAATGTCAAATCTTAGGGTTGAGGTTATGTTAGGTTAGTATAGATGAGTTTAAGCTAGGTTTGGTAAGTTTAATAATGACATTACCAACCCTCATTTGAATAATGTCAAATCTTAGGGTTGAGGTTATGTTAGGTTAGTATAGATGAGTTTAAGCTAGGTTTGGTAAGTTTAAACTAGTTTAGGCTAGGTTAGCAGAAAATAAAGCATCAAAATAAAGCATTTTGAATGTTTGTTCACTTCCACCATCAAATTCCAAGTCCTAGATCGAAATAATAATCCAAAATATAATCCGTAATGAAATATGCTTAGTTTACAATTAATAGTATTCAATGTTATCTAAGTCTTGCTGCCTAATGTCGAGATAATCCGGATGGTCTCCACAATGGGATAAATTATGTTCTATTTCTGACTTAATTTACTGGACTTGGAAAATGTTGAACCTTCCAGTTAGTCTCGACACCATTCAGATTTCGCATGCTACCCGTAACATATATATCGGCAGTATAAAAAGTTATACGTACTACTAGCAGTGGGATTCATCATCAACCTTTTTTTTTTCATACTCTACACAAAAGTTATAATAAAGACTAAATAAAGGATTAGATATAATAAAGTATTTAAAGCAATATTTAATTGGTGAGCGTATTGTTTAGTCTTAGCTGTTCTTAAAATATGCTGGTCCCTCCGGTTTCTTTTGGCACCATAGTACGCTGATATAATCCTCACATATATATGTCATGGTCAAAGCCCGAAGTCTAGCCATTTCGTGAAATGACCGGCCACTTCTATCTTTGGCCACCGAAATTAGCCAAAGCACGAAATATATAATATATTGTATTTATTTATCAAAAATGATTTAAGCTATTTCCCGTATAGTAATTTCTATCGTATATATTATTTGTTACCAAGTTCACAATTTTTGTTAAGTTGTGTCTTGTCTAAGGGGAAGGGTGGGGGCACCGGTCCACATCCATTTCCCACGGATATACAGACCCGAGTGGCTAGGCCTACTTCCTAGCCCCAGCGGTTAGGTTAGGTTAGGTTAGGCTGGAATTGTGTTGTGTCATATTATCCAGGACTTCAGGCACTGGCTAGGCTGTCGTTTCCAATTCACACTTTGCCTGGCAAGATCGCGAATTAAAATTTTCCTTATTTTTATTTCGTGATTTGGCTGGAACATTTGGTCAATGCGCAAAGAGTTCAGCCAACTCGCTAAGTGGCCAGTTTTCGGCTTTCACCATGACATATTCATATGATTAAAACTATTAATAAAATATTTAAAATCACACAAGTAAACAATTTTTGTGACGAATTTAATTTTGGAGGTATTTTAAGGGTACTTTATAAACTGATTTATCATATCAACACTTGATTTACTAAATAATGTAACTTTAGTACATACACAACGAGACCCCAGGCCAATCATTCATCCCTATCAATAGGTAAACCTCAATGTCACCAATGGTAATTATTGTTTTGAGCTTGACCGTCTCTGTAATCGAGCCCTGGACCCCAACTGAGCCAATGCGTCGGACAAGTTGTGTCTCGAGTTTTCGTGTATTGTTTTTGTTATGAAATTGAATACTTTCATGAAAATCTCTGTGGATCTCTTAACGATTGAGATGACCTAGAAAAGGGTATGTACAGAACAAATAACGCATTGAAGTGTTGTAAAGAGCTGACGCATTGAAAGAAACGCGCCTCCTCAACCAAACGGTTTTTCCACGCACTCTCGTCGCACAATGTGTGGCGGCGCCTTTCACTCGCACCACCAAACCTCTTCACTTGAATTACCGCCTTTTACTATGATCTTAGTTTTTAATCGAATTCGCGTTTATTAATAGAACAATTATCAAGCAATAAGTTCACTTAAATGAACAAAGACAAAAAACACAAAATAAAAACGCGAGAGCTAGAAAAAAACAAAAAAAACATGGGAATGAGTGGTGGGATATTTCAAGTACTCCTGCTTTTCATGGGAGTGGTTAATTTTTTTCATGTAGCAAAGATTTATCATTCTTTAACTATACTTGATTGTATTTCAAATGCTTCTTTTCAAACGTAACGTTTCTTATTTCATTTAAATGTATTCCGAGAGAAAATATGAAAACGGTCTAACTATTTCTCAATACTATCGCAATTTTTGACTTGTGTGTTTTAAAGAGGCAATCATTATTTTTGTCTAGTCAAAATATTTTATTTTAAGAAGAGACAATCAAACAGGGAATGTCATTTGAAGTTGATTTCATACACGGTGCATGTCTATTAAAAATAAAAATAAGTTTTTATTTGGAATATATTTTTATAAAATAAATAGTGTCCAAGATAAAAGAAAATATAATTTTAGAAAGTACTGTGATCGTAAAAATAAATTAAACCAAAGATTTTAATGGATGTCAAAGTTTCATTACCCCCCAACACGAAAAAGTATTTTTTGCATTGTCTGATTCGTATCTAGGCATTATTTAACATTACAAATAGAAGGGCAGCTCTCATTTTCTCATCCAAATGAATTTTAGGGTACCTTATACAGGCGTAAATTTCCAATTTTGATTATTTCCCGCAACTATTTGAGATACGAAATAACTCATTTACGCTAATATGTAGTACAATAAGAATAAAAATAATGTTTTTGAAAGACATTCTTATAAAACCAATAGTTTCTAAGAAAGTGGAAAGTACTGTATACTTTATGTTTTAAATTTATGTCTGGGAAATTGAATGTTATGATCTTTGATAAACAGAAAAGTTATTTTTTCCTAAAACGTTTCTGTAACAGTTTATACTATTTCATTTATTATCTTTTATTGAATATTTCTGCAACAATATATACTATTTCGTTTTACATATTATACTGATTTTGAGTTAATATTTCCATTTTTAGTCAAAGGAACGAGGACGTATGTATGGCATTTATCCATTATGTTTCTGAAATAATATGTTTTTTTTTCTTTTCGCATTTCTTATGAGTTTTACATAAACGTCTTAATATTTAGTTAAATGAGCGATTACAGTCTATGAAGTGCGCCGTACTATATATTTAATTTTATAACTGTTTTAAGTGTACCACAAAGCTGGCACTACGATTAATTAAATGTCTGTGGACCTCTGTGATACGTTAAGTTATTGGCACTTCTTAGTTGTAGTCCAAGTTTGTACCCAGAGATGGCGGGCATACTGTGGACAGCTAGAAACTGGTTTCAAAGGTACACCTTCCTTTTGTGTAGGAGACATGTGGGCGTCCTTTATTAGGATGCCGTCCGACACCTTACCACGGTCAGTAGCATGTCTGACTACTTTGCTGAAGGTCCCGGGTTTAACTCATGGCATGGTTTAAAAATGTATCATTAGTGAAATTGGGGATTCCCCTTTAACAATGATTAGTTCACGATCGGGGGGGCTAAAACCTGTTTGTGTTCTATATTTAAGTTTTTTAAGCACAGTGTCTTACTACCCATTAGTATTACACGCGCAAGTAATAAATACACTAATGGCCTAGGGATTTAAAAGGTTTTCAATCTAGAGGAAGTGCACCCACATTTTCGTGGAAGGAGAGTGGAAACCATTTAGGAAAACCACACCCAGTGAATCCGACTGGGATTGAACCCTGATCTACCCGTCTCTGGCAGTCTATTCTAACACAAGAGTATCGCGCTAGACCAATTGGTCAACGAAGCGGGTAATAGGCCTATATAAGATAGTTTATAGATCGTGTGCTTGTTTAATCAGTCAGTTCAGAAAGTACACGTTAAATAACTTAAATAAACTATACAATCTTGGGCTGTCTTTTATATCTAATGTGTTTTTTTAATTAATAACATTAAATAAATTATTTAATTTTATTTCCTGTAATTAACACACTTTGGCTACTTATTTAAGATTTGGACCTCCAATTTAGGGGGAATTTTATAGCACCAGTGATTTAGAAATCCTAATTTTACAAATATGATGTATAATTAACAGTTACTCGTGACTAAGGTGATGGGTAGTTTTAAATTAAAAATCATAGGGATCAGGGGAGGGGGGTTGGAGGGTATAAACAATTCAACCAAAAGAATTAACAGAGAACCCTTTTACTGTTTAAAAATATATTCGATAACAACCTATTAACAACTCAACACATTGAACATATAACTAAAAAGGGGTTGAAAAGGAGGCCATTTTAGTAACGTGGATGTTATTTAATTTTCTTAGCACCGCGTCTTACTACACGTTAGGGTTATACGCTTGTGTACTAATCACACTAGTGGTCTTAGGGACTAGGAAGATTATATTTATAGGAATTGTATACACATTTGCGTGGAGGGAGAGCGTAAAATAATTTTGGAAACCTCTTTCAGTACACCCGATCAAGATTCGAGCCTCGATTGCCCCATCAATGGCAGTCTAGTCCACTGTGAGAGTATCGCGTTAGATCATGCAGCCACTGAAACGGGTATCATGTGATTAGAGAGGAGACAAAATTATCCCCGGTAAATATACTTAAGATTTACACGCAGGTCCGGAGCTAAAGTTTGCTAACCACTTTCAAGACACTAATAATAATTATTGTAAATCTATTGCAATGTTTCTCCAGTGTCTTATTGTACTACGCTTTAGTGTCAGTACTAGGTATCACCAACTATCTAAGGTAAGAGAGCATATTAATGAGGGTGCATTTTTTCTGATGATAAGCAATTGCTACAAGAGAGGATGGTAAATAATTAGTAAAAATATTATATAGCGAAACATTTCCTACCACGGTGCTACTTAAGGATTAGCTGAATTTAGAAATTGTAGTGTGTGCCAACTTTTATTTACGTTTTTAATGATTATTAAAGGATTAAAGCTTGTAGAATTATTATGAAATGTAATGAATATTTCAAATAAAATTCTAAATTATATAATTATTATTAATAATAGTTATAGTAATATATAATAAGTATATAATATTAACTATACCATAATTTTAAAGAAGGAAAATTAATTAATTTTCTAAGTAAGTGTCTTAAAAAATACTAATTTCTATACACATATATACCTAATTTCTCTATTCCCTTGCGGGGTAGGCAAAAAAAACTTTGTATCTAGCTCAAAATCAACAACTTCGTAAATAATTCACCCTCACTAACCTATTATACAATTCCCTGTCCTTTCATAATCCCTTCGCTTCATCAACATCCATACATCGAGTTATGCATGCTCTTTTATTCTTAAAACTCTTAATGATACTCTTTTTCGCACAATCGTCTACAACATTAAACCACGTCCTACATGGCCTACCCCTTCCTTGTAATCCACACACTCTACCTTCATATATATTTGCTTCGTCACTCAATCCAAACTCATCCTCTCAACATTTCCCAACCAACTAATTCCAATAACTTACATCTGGTAAAAACATTGAAAAAAAAACCTTAAGTGAATAAAATATAATACATTTGAATATATATATAATGTGTATCTTAAAATCAGAACCTTACATAATCTGGTTAATATTAGTTTGAAACGTGTATTTTGATAGCCAAGATACTTTCAGTATGTTCAGTTCATAGATTGTCATCTTCAATAGCACACAATATGCACTTTATATCAAGCCATGACGATTTGTAACCACTGACTTCACAAATCTTGATGTTGTATGACATTGAATGACATGGCTGTCAAAATATTATTGACTTCAAAGAATTACACACTACTTGGTAGACTTTCATTTACTGTTGATTATTTTCATGTTGATTTGCCACTCACCACCGGGTGAAAAACGTTAGACTAATCAGCCACCAATGCTTAGTCATATAACCTGACGCGCTGCTAAAACATTATGCTAAGTCCAAAGGATAAACGACTGATCTTATTCAAAGGGCGTTGGGAACCCGACATGTTAATTGGTATATTTGTGGCCAAACCAAGCCGCAAGCCGTAGAAACTGGGCTTTTGTAAGGTGCGACATCGAACGTGGCTAAACTAAAAGGGTCGTGGGGTGAGAGGTGGTGTATGGAGGGAGGGTTTGGGGTGAAGGGGGGGGGTCCACTGGTACGACGCCTCTTGATGTAGGGAAGAGGCATCGAAACGTGTCGAATTAGCAGTGAGAGGCCGCTTTAATGCAGTATGTGAGAGCGTCAAGATTTTCCTCAAGTAAAGCTTCGTAGCTGATGTTGGCTTTTCTCTTCAGAGTAGGAAGGGAGAGATCAAATTAGCATGGACCTTGATACGGTCGTAGGAGAGTTTAGGTAGCTGCGATGGCTGTGATGTTTCTATTTAAGGTGGAAAGGAAGTCAACATATTTAAGATCCTCCTTTCAGAAATAACTGTTTTCGTACTCCTATCAGTTTTTACTTTTTTTCTTTATAGATTAAAATGACTATTACAATTAATGAACAAGATTTATCACCCCCCCCCCCACCTTGTTTGGTTTTAGATCTTCTTTCCTTTAAAAATTTTGGAGACAGGGATTTGCCGAATAAAATAATCTATTCTAGTTGGGTATCTTTCTATAAAAGTAAATAAATCATTTATTAACAAACTACTAATTATCTCACCTTTATTTGGACTATTATATATGAGGTGATGATATTACCATATTACTTTTTAGCCTATGTATTTGTTGATATAAGCCTACTATCAACTTGTACATTTTCAAACCTCAATACAAAATTTTGATTCTTGTTTAAAAATGCCCTACCTTAGCTTAGATTTTTCTTGGACATAACCAACATTTACTACCCTGATATATTGTTCAAGTATTATTAATATTTTTAAAATTATAATTAATCATAACAAAAGTACCGTATGGTAATTAATTTAATTCTATTTTATGTAAGGAAAAACTGGTTCATATCATTAATCAGCTGGTTAATATTTTCTAAGCCACTAAATCATTGCTTCTATAAAACTTGAATATACACACCTATTCTGAAGGGGTATTTTTCTAGCTCCCCCTTCAGACACCCCATCCTCATTCGAACTGGATATTTGTACTTTTCATTCCATAAACTTTGTATTATATGAAATAGCACGCTGACATTTTGCTAGAATATTTTATAACAGAAAATGATCTGCCCTTACAGTATTTCTTCAACATGGACTAAAGAAGTAGGCCTACATATGATGAGGAGAGTTAAGTGCTAAGAAATTCGCGAGAATTATTTGGTAGATAATTAATTAAGACCCTTCAATTGTACTCTGCATTATTGTTACCAAATCCAGATATTGCGGGTCAGTGTAGTAATTTAGTCATGGTCATTGCCATTGAACTAGGAATATTACTCCCAAATTTTCATCTGTCACTTACCTCCTTAGGGCCATGGCCTAGCCAACGTACTCCTTTTCAGTATTCATAAAAATAGGAAATAAATATATATATATATATATTGTGTGTGTGTAAAGTATAATAAATTGTTACAAATTTTAATATAACTTTGGTGGTAAGATAAATAATGTTGTTAAAGAGGGAAATAAAGGTTTATAAATGTGAATTAAAATGCTATTTTACATCGCTCACCCCCCGAAATACCTCACCTACACATGGAGGTACACGTACCACAGTTTGGTCAACACATATATTTCAACCATTATTTGTATATTCCCACTTGTGAATATTTATTTCCATGAGGTCAGATAAACTGAACCAAAGCTGTTTTTTTTTCAAAGTTCATCTATTACGACACTTGGAATACAAATAGTAATTCTTTCAATCATCATTAATATTATGAAGGATTTTTTGTGTGTTGACTCAACACGGGCTGACTACAAATGGATACTTGATTTTAAATAGTTTCATTTGTTATTCAAATAGTATAGCTACATTGATAAAAAAAAAGTATAACTTTTATACAGTGATACAACTCACTATAGAAAAAATATTGAAATTTAATTTTAAAATCATCTTTCACTGTAAACCTAAGTCTAAGAAAAAAAAATACTGTTTCAATGGTTTTCAAACACACTCAGTGATCATATATATTTATTTTAATATATGATTGATAAGTTGTTGTTAGTTACCTAAGACCCATATTAATTGGGTTGAAGAAATACAATATCAGAATAAGTATTAAATTCCATTAAAACACATTGTAGCTACACATATCACTTAAGGCATCTGTAATAAAATGTGGTGATCTTTATTAGGTGATCCATAGTAACCTGATAGAGACTGTTCACAATTTAAAAACATATTGTCAGTAGTGATGTTCGTCAATCTTTAATAGGTAGCACAAAGCGTATAGTGATTTTTATAGCAACCATCATTTCTATAAAATAGATGTGAGATTATGAATTTTAAATATTAAAAGTTAAATTTGAGCTTTAAAAAAATAAATTTCAAAAATATGTCCACTTGTCAATAAAAATTACTTGCCTAGCTTCATGTGGACCAAAGTTACATAAACACAGACCCACTTATATTATATTAATAAATTAACTTAAAAAAATATATATTAGAACGGTTTATTTATAGTAGCTTATATTTCCATTTATCAACAAAAACTTAGTCTCCAAATTGGGTTTATTATATTATTTACTAACCAATTAAATGCTATATTAATATATTTTACTTACTATATCTAAGTCTTTTGATAAATCATGTTTTATTTATTATTTGAGTCAGAAACATTTAGATTATTTCTATTATTAATTAAAATAAACAAACATAAAATTTGTCTAGGGGGAAGCCAAGAGAAAGGTTTATTTAAAAATCATAGTTAACTTGAAAAAGCTGTAATTTGGAAGAGCCTAAATAGCGTTCCGGACAACATTTAATGAAAGCACAACCATTTCTAGTGAATACAACTATCCTTGGCTTTACTTACAGTCTTATAGAATTTAGTTCAAATCGGTTGAGTAACACCTTTTTCGGTGGTCCAGGGGTCTCAAGTATCAATTTTGCAATTGAATGGACTATCCGGTCATGCGTATTGAGGGTGGTTTCCACCCAAAGGCTTTCCACTCTACCTCCAAGCTAATGCGGAGGCAATTAATCTAAATTCAACCTTTCTCAACCCTAAGAAATTAAAGTAATTAGTCCAAATGCGTATATCCCGATCGGATGATGAGAGGTCATGAAAATAAAATATTTAGAATGTTTATTTTTAGTCAACATGTTGCAGTGAATTTAAAGGAAGCGGACAATAGTTTTAACATTTTAGTTTTATGCATTGTTTCTTACTACGCATCCAGACTATTCTCATTAAATAACAATAACAAGGTGAAGATGGAGATCGGAGCATTTATAAGAGAACGTTCTTAATTTAAGTAGATGGAGAAGGGAGAATGATTCAAGTAAAATTATGGTCTTCAATATAATCTTACCATAATTAAAACCTTGACCTCCCCGACAACCTCTTCACCAACAAACCAGACTAGACGAGCATGACGTTGGTAATAAATTTAATCATATGGGAGTTAAAAAATAAAATCATAAAATATGACCATATATTAATGAAATATTATACTATGTTTTCTTTTACTTTATATACCGCCAAAGAGTTGTGTTCAAAATATTTTATTTTTCATTGATATTCTACTCAATTAATATACTGATTAGTGTAAATAATAGGAGTATAAGCCCAGTATTAAGTTTGGATTGACAACGGAATTCATTTTTATTTAAAATTCTATAACCATAAAATAATATATAATATAAAATATAAATAATGCAGATCATACAAGATACTTGTTAACCAAAAAATTATCAATTTACCAAGTAATGTTGATCACTAAGATTGGGATACTGAAGTTAAATAATGCTGTGTATTAGAACCAAGGGCCTGGTAGAAGCTTTAATTTTTAACTCTAGCTGTATGATGGTGCACGCGGACTTGTTTTCTGGATTATTAAGTCATGTTGGTCAGTGACAAGAAGGTCAGGGTTGAAATTCTGTCTGGGTGTAATGAAGGAGGGGTTTCTTAAATTAGTACTCATTTTACCTCCCTGCTAATATAAGTTCATTTCAACTAGATTATATACCTTCCTCATCCCTACTCCACTAGCGTAGTGTCATAAGATTTGTCCTTTACAACCCAGTGTCCTAATATGCTGTCCTTTATAACCCAGTGCCCTAATATGCTGTCTTTGATAAAAACCAGTCTCCTATTATGCTGTCTTTGATAAAACCAGTGTCCTAAGATGCTGTCCTTGATAAAATCAGTGTCCTAGCATGCTGTCTTTGATAAAACCAGTCTCCTAATATGCTGTCTTTGATAAAACCAGTGTCCTAAGATGCTGTCCTTGATAAAATCAGTGTCCTAGCATGCTGTCTTTGATAAAACCAGTCTCCTAATATGCTGTCTTTGATCAAAACCAGTCCCCTAATATGCTGTCTTTGATAAAACCAGTGTCCTAAGATGCTGTCCTTGATAAAATCAGTGGCCTAGCATGCTGTCCTTGATACAACCAGTGTCCTAAGATGTGGTCCTTGATAAAAAAAACAGTCTCCTAATATGCTGTATTTGATAAAAAAAACAGTCTCCTAATATGCTGTCTTTGATAAAACCAGTGTCCTAAGATGTTGTCCTTGATAAAATCAGTGGCCTAGCATGCTGTCCTTGATAAAATCAGTGGCCTAGCATGCTGTCCTTGATAAAATCAGTGGCCTAGCATGCTGTCCTTGATACAACCAGTGTCCTAAGATGTGGTCCTTGATAAAAAAAAACAGTCTCCTAATATGCTGTATTTGATTAAAAAAAAACTAGTCTCCTAATATGCTGTCTTTGATAAAAACCAGTCTCCTAATTTGCTGTCCTTGATAAAACCAGTGTCCACACGTTGTCCTTTAATTCCAATCAAAATATTTCTATTTTTGTGTGCGCGAATTGTACCTGAAATACTAGTGACCACTCATAATGAATTTTGCTTAACCAAATAATTAATTTTGGTGTTTTACAGGATCAGTTTTTTTCTTACCTACATCAGTGAGAACGTGGTTTGAATTCGAGGTTCATTGTAGTCTGGTTTGCCTTTGGGGTTTTGGTGCTAGTCACGGACGTTTGTACTAAAAGTATATTCTACTAAATGGTTTCCCACTCTACACCCACCCAAATGCGGTTATATCATTATTATTAGCACCGCGTCTTACTACCCATTCGGGTTATACGCACTTACGCTAATGTGTAATGGTAGGGTGATTGTGAGATACATTCCCCACATTCACAAGATGTCTTGTCAGAGGTGAAGGAAGGGTTTGATAATCAGATAAATTTGTGCCGGGACCGAGGATTGAAACCCCGGCCGCCAGCACAGAAGTCTGACACCTTACCCCTAGACCACCAGGTCACCCGAAATGCGGTTATACTCCTTTAAGTTCTACTTTTCTTACAACTATGCCATGAACTCTATTAAAATTTGTAAAGCATGGAAAAGCAGTGAGACACGATGCAAAACATAAAAAAAAAATTCTTCTGGATGCGGTTGTACAGTTTCAAATGAGAGCATTAATTTTTAACACCTTATTTCTAACTTAGTAAATAGAATGAATAAAAAAATAAAGCCAAACAAATAGTTCTAATACTTCAATGGGAAATAAAACTATATAAACGTGAGTTCATTTGACTAAGATTCTTGTAGTAAAACACCTAGTGTGATGAATCACGTGATAGCAACACAGCCAGCTCGGTGGAACACGTAGCACTAAACACGCACGCAGATATGTGGTTTAGAAAAAACAAATACAATACCTTCTAGCAAACCACGGTCCTATACACAACTTATTGTCACGCGTACAACTCTATTCCACTTCTCTGCTTCAACTTAACTGACGAGGGATTAAAGTAGAAAACGTAAAGCTATTACCAACCATATTTTTTTCTATTAGCACCATGTTTGACTACCCGTTTGGTCTATACTCATATGCTATAATCATCCTAATGTGTTAGGGTTGATAAAGGTGGAAATTTGAGGTGTTTTACCCACATTTGTATGAAGGAAGAGTGGAAAACAATTAAGGATAAAACTCCCTCCCGACCGGGATTCAAGCCCTGATCTCCCTGTCATAGTCAGTCCAGTTCATTATGAGGGTAACGCTTTTGTCCCATTGTGAGCGTAACGCTTTAGTCCCATTATGATAATAGCGCTTTAGTCCCATTGTGAGCGTAACGTTTCAGTCCCATTATGAAAATAGCGTTTTAGTCCCATCATGAGAGTAACGTTTCAGTACCATTATGAAAATAGCGTTTTAGTCCCATCATGAGAGTAACGTTTCAGTACCATTATGAAAATAGCGTTTTAGTCCCATTATGAGAGTAACGTTTCAGTACCATTATGAAAATAGCGTTTTAGTCCCATCATGAGAGTAACGTTTCAGTCCCATTATGAAAATAGCGTTTTAGTCCCATCATGAGAGTAACGTTTCAGTACCATTGTGAGAATAGTGCTTTAGTCCCATAGTGAGCGTAACGTTTCAGTCCCATTATGAAAATAGCGTTTTAGTCCCATCATGAGGGTAACGTTTCAGTACCATTGTGAGAATAGCGTTTTAGTCCCATTATGAGAGTAACGTTTCAGTACCATTGTGAGAATAGCGTTTTAGTCCCATTATGAGAGTAACGTTTCAGTACCATTGTGAGAATAGCGTTTTAGTCCCATTATGAGAGTAACGTTTCAGTACCATTGTGAGAATAGCGTTTTAGTCCCATTGTGAGAGTAACGTTTCAGTACCATTGTGAGAATAGCGTTTTAGTCCCATCATGAGAGTAACGTTTCAGTACCATTGTGAGAATAGCGTTTTAGTCCCATTGTGAGGGTAACGGTAAAGGTTTATAATTAAAGATATTTTTAGCTTTTGTGTGCAGGCTAGTAACGACTAATTTTATATTATCCAAGCACACAAGAAAAGTAGGGTGAAATTCAAGGAAACGTGGCTTACCTATATTCAAATGAGTATGGCTCCTGGGTGGGATTAAGGCGTTGATATTTTTAGTCAAATCGAGTCAACTATCACGGAACTAATTCTCTCAGACGATAAATTACCAGTAATTTAATTAATAAATTACTCTATCATATTATTCAAATCTAGTTTTCAATTTTTTCTGGTCAAAAAGATGAATTATAAAATAACATATTCTATTTCCCCTAGAACGGAGACCATCAAAATCGCACCAGAAAGAGAAAGCTCTTATCAAAAGCTCACGAAGATATGGATCAAAAGCTCACAGTGAAAGAAAAAAAAAACAAATAACTGCATAACATGTCAACATGGCAAACATGTATTGTAAGAAATTTCCTTAGTCTTTAAAAAAATTATTGGATTAAAATTGGGTGCTTGTGCCCACGGTGATGGCGGGAATGAGCTATCACGTTCAATGTAACAATCCAAAAATAATCTGTAAACAATTATAGCTTTTCATTAGTTGGTGCTAGTGTACTTAATACTTAGCACCGTGCCTTACTACCGTTCGGGCTATACTCTAATGTATTAGGAATAAGAAAGGTGATATGCTCCAAAACCGGTACATAAATTAAGCCTGTGTTATTTCAATATAAGGTGACCTGGAGGTCTATGGGTAAGTTGTCAGACTTCTGTGCTGGCGGCCGGGGTTCAATCCTCGGTCCCGGCACAGATTTATCTGATTACCAAACCCTTACTTCACCTCTGAACAATCACCCTACCATTACACATTAGCGTAAGTGCGTATAACCCGAACGGGTAGTAAGACGCGGTGCTAATAATAATAATATTTCAATATAAAGCTCACCTATAGTGAAGCTTACAATGATAAAATGTTGTGTAGATAAACGTCCTTGGTTCAATGAAGCATGAAAACAGTCTGAAAAGGTAGTAAGATGGGCTGATAAAAAAAATTCAGTGAAGCCTCCTTCCTACCTTACACTTTCCAATCACCTAGAGCTTTAACCCTTTCAAATCTGGAATATTTGAAATTATATTTATTTTTTTACATTTTCCACTTTAAATTTACAGCTTACGTTCTTGACATTAGTATTAAGAATACCAAGAAAATAAATACATCACACCCACAATGCAAAGTACATATAATTTTATATAGGTTATATATATTTCACCAAGTCCTACTACACGATTGGGCTATTTAAACATTTCTTGGTGCTTACAGATTAAGAATGAACAAGATGGAGTTTTAGAGGAACTACACCCATATTTTCATGTAGGGAGAGATTGAAACCATTAAGGGAAAAACACCTTCAGAATACTCGATTGGGATTTTAACCTTGACCTCTATGTCACTGTAAATCCAGACTAGACGATCTTGAAGTTTATTCCGCATTCTCACCAATGCGGTAGATAATAATATATGACTAGTTTCGGTGGAAGCGTGGTCTAACGCACTACTCTTTGAAGTAGACCAGTCTGCAGATAACATGAAGATCGAGGATCGAATCTCGGTCAGGTGTACTCCGGGTGATTTAAAAATGGTTTTCCACCCTCAATCCATGCAAATGTGGTTATACTTCCTATAAATATAATAATCATCCATAAAGCCATTAGCGTAATTAGTAAAAAAGCGTATAACCTGAACGGGTAGTAAGACGCAGTGCTAATAATAATAATAATAATAATAATAATAATAATAATAATAATTTATGAAAATATATCCAAAATTTCAAATGTGTGTCAAACTAACTTATATCTTTTAGCACTGCTTCTTACTGCACATTCGAGTTATACACCTATATTAAATTACGCTATTGGGCTAAGAATGTTTAATATTTAATTCAGAGGAAGTGTAACCTCATTTACGTGGAGATGGAGTGAAAAATACATTTTGTAACAACCACCCTTATTACACCCGAATCCTGATCTCCCCAATAATAGGCAGTCCAATCTATTACGAGAATCATGCCTTAGACCATGCGGCCACCGATGTTGGTAAACTAACTATTAGTTTCTAAGCTAGATGATTAGCCAATTCATTGTACTGATCCAATTACCAAAGTTCTTAAAAATGTAGAAATGTTGATGCTTGTACTAATTAAAAATGAATTATTCACCAGTTGAACTGCTTTTCATACTGCAAATTATAGATAGGTCTTTATATAAACTCCATTTCATCCAGAAAGGTGTCATTCTTACCTTGACGAATTACACTCTGATCCAATCTTGATAATTACCCAATAGTGCTACCTCGGAAGGTATGCTTGATACCTACCAGGATAATTAGATGATAAAATACACTTATTAAGACTGTATTTTTGTGGGTGTTGGTAGGACTTAATTTTAGCAAATTATAGGCTATAAGCATATACATATTAATAGATTGCAAGGATATAGACTATAGAGCATACATATGCTACTTGAATAAATCTACCGTAAAGTTCCTAGCTAGATAATTCTGAATTTCTGAGTTATAGAGGGCTATATCATCGACTACTACGTGTTGATATAAAATTTATAACATAAAAAAATTAAATATGTTTATTAAAAAGTATTTAGATGCTAGGTATATGGGTGATCAATATACTTTTTTTTTAATGAATAAGCTATTAATTGATACTCTTAGTATTATATCACTACACCTATTATTGTTATGGGAATTACATGATTTGTGCCAATACATTCATTAACTGGTGTGCTGATATAACATCTAAATTTATTTTTTTGTAATTTAGATCATTTTGATAGTAAAACTATACCGTTCGTGTTGAAAAGATTCACATAGCACTTGTGAACACGTAAACAGTGGAAAACCTATACGAGATAAAACCCTTACTTTGTATTGATTTGTGGAAGAGCGTGCACACACATACACATACACTAACACACACTTGTGCACACTAAACCAAAAAGGCTAAATTTGAACAAGAGGGAAGTGAGAATACGAAGTAAATAAAAACGATTCATGCACGAAACTTGAAGGAAAAGGCAGTTTGCAAGAAGTGCTGTCTACTAAAAGCTTACTAAGCTAAATATCTTTTACGTTAGTTGATATATTGTTTATGATTATTAATTTAATTAAGGCTGGCTTTTTAGTCATGCATAGTTAATACCTAGTTGTGAATTGTAGTAATTTTCTAGTAAAAATACATATGTTTATTAATAAAACATAGTGATTATTGTCTTACTTATTTTAGTTTTCTTTTATTCATTAAATCTGTCCTAACCTCTATGTTCAACCGTATGTCTTTAAAATTACTTATTTGTATAGTTCTCTTGGAAACATAAATTAATCAGTCTATACCTTTTGAAACACAAATTTAACTTAATTTAAGTCGTGCCTGTAGTTTAAATAAGATATCTTCCTTTCTTTGATTAGGTAATGCCAGGCCTCCACCGTGGTTCGGATTCCACGTTAAACTGTAGATACTCCATTTCATCTCACAATCACCCTACCAGTACACATTAGCGTAAGTGCGTATAACCCGAACGGGTAGTAAGACGTGGTGCTAATAATAATAATAATAATAATAATTTATTTGATTATAATTTTATTATTGTCATGAATATTAAGAAAGACATACTTTCCCATAACATTATCAATAATTTATTATTTCCTCTTTATTTTAAATCAAGTTTAAAATCATAATCGACGACGTCTAAAATATGTGTTAGTAACAAAACAAGTATGGCCACCAATAGGCATTTAAGAAACTAACATAAAATATTAGCTGTCTACTGTGGGTATTGGGGTTCAATTTGATAGTTTTTCCTCACATTTTCACTGATTGATACGTATCAAGTCCATGCATAATGCGCAAATAGTTTAAGTACTTAATTAATCATGGTTCGATTATGAATGCGATCATTGAAAGTAATGTGTTTCAAATTTGTGAGCATTTTGCTTTATGCACAATTCGCTATTAGTTATTCGTTATTCATGAATTTATGCCCAGTCTGTATTAATATTAAGTATATATTTAATTTACGATAATCGATAAATGTGTGGCTAAAGGGTGTCCCAATATGGACTTTGTAGTTAAATATCACGTACAGTACCTTGTTGTAGTTATTCCTGTAACAGGGTGACCTGGTGGTCTAGGGGTAAGGTATCAGACTTCTATGCTGGCAGCCGGAGTTCAACCCTCGGTCCCGACACAGATTTATCTGATTACCAAACCCTTCCTTCACCTCTGACAAGACATCTTGTGAACGTGAGGAATGCCAGGCCTCCACTATGGTTCGGATTCCACGTTAAACTGTAGGTCCTCCATTTCATCTCACAATCACCCTACCATTACACAATTAGCGTAAGTGCGTATAACCCGAATGGGTAGTAAGACGCGGTGCTAATAATAATAATTCTTCTAACAGATGTTGGAGATATCCCTTGAGGGCCTGAAGACATGTATGGACACACCTCTTCTTATGATATTATATCTTCGGGCCCGTGGGGGATATTTCCAACATCTGTTACAGGAAGAACTGCTACAAGGTACGTTTTACTTTACTGCACAGTAACTTTTGGGATGTCCTGTGTAATGCCAAGGTTCCCAACGTCATTAAAAAAAAGTGATTGAGGTGTTTATAAAAAGGTGTTTATTTTTCAAATTGCGCAGAATTCACAAGACGTTTGAAATAGCTACGGGCTTTTTCTACAAATATTTGAATTAGCATGAATTATACCAATAATAAGGTATACATATGATTATTTTTTTTGCCTGGCAAAGATGATGAGTAGTTATTACTTAATTTGTTTATGACATTAGGAACTCATAAAGGTTCATTGCCACACTACAAAAGTACGCTACCTATCCATATCTTGAACTAGTTCTACCCAGTCACCCTCATTACACCCCATCTCTTTCAGGTCCATTCTAATGTTATCCCCTTACCTGCATCTAGGTCTTCCCAATGGTTTCTTTCCACTGGTTTTGACAGTCAGTACCTTGAACAAGGTTTTAGAGTCCTCCATTCACACTGCATATCATTCCCACCGTAGTCTACGAAACTTGATTACCCTAACAATATCTTGTGAGGAGTACATGGTATGTAACGCCTCATTATGGAACATTTAATGAATATCTTAACTCAATGAACACCAATATCAAGTTAAAACCAGCACACGCCATCAGGAAAAGTTATTTTTTTATCCCTGCATCTAACTAACCGTTCGGGTTGTTCTGTTTATACGCTTGCGTACTAAATATGCCAATAGTTTTAGGAACTAGGAAGGTTATATTTAGAGGATCTGTACCCTCATTTGCGTGTAGGGAAAGTGGAAAGACATTTAATAAAAAAAACACCCTCAGTATACCTAACTGAGATTCAAATCTCGAACTCCCCATCATCGGCAGTCTAGTCTGCTGCGAGAGTAGTGCCTTAGACTATGCGGCCAGTGAAGCTGGTAAGGTTTATTTTACTGTGCGAGCTGGAAAACTTAAATACTCCACACTTTCGTGGCCAATTCACCACTTGTGGTGATCGGTGACTACAGTAGCCCCAAGTCGTCTTTGGTGCTGACTGACAGTTCAAAGATGACAGCTGACGCCTTTGAAAAGTTATCAGACCAAATTTTGTATCCCTACGCTGAACCATATAGTCTGAAAAAACATGTGTTTAGCAGCTGTAACTTCTGACAGTCAAAATTTAGGTATAAACCTAAATGTTGAGTATCAGAAGTCAGCTTTGAGCGGTCAGTCAGCACCAAAGAATCCATGGGGTTAGTGTAGGTTGCTCACGCCAGCGCTAGACTACCGAAAACAACAACCTTGAATGAAGTTATTCGTACGGAATAGCGCGTCGTGTTCAGTCGTACGTCAGACGCGATTACCACCGTTAGCGAGATATTGGTCTGGCTCATTCACTATTGAATCATTTACATTTTATAGAAGAGAGGAACTGGGGGAGGTAGCCATTAAACCAATTAAACCAGTTGAGAAATGATTTCATTTTAATATAATTCACTTTAATTTGTGTAATGTAATAAACATATATAAAATGTATATTAACCAACCTTCCATTTTAGACTAACGTGATGCCCAAGTGTGTGTAATTACTTTCCAACTAACTTGACTAACTAAATAGTTTAATGCTAACAGAACATTTCAAATACAAATATAATTATTACTCCCACTTCCAATCAAACACATTATTTATTACTATATATAATATAAACATGTCCAGAGGTGTTAACAATTTTTAAAAAGGTTGAAACATAATTTTTGACCCTTAAAGGTTTCACAATATCAAAGACACTTAAATTAGTTTCCATACCTCTTAAATGAAATGTAACATTAACAATGAAACTGCCTACTTATGTGGCAGCATGGCTTATGGTAGTGGCTTTCAACCCGGGAAACACGATTAATATATACATTCATTTATTATTATTTAATATATTATTTAGGAGTAATATATTTTATGTATCTTAGATGTATATTATTGAATACTAATATGTATATTTCAATATTCTCCAAGAAATTGGAGGGTACAAAGTAAAAAGAAAAATATACCTGTGGTAGGGGAACAATAAAGGTTTAATGCCGCTGGTCTAAGATATCACTCGCGTAATAGTCTGCAGCACCTATGATGAGAAGATTGGGGTTATATTCGCAGTCGGGTGTATTTAGGGTGGTTGGACCTTAATGGATGTCTACTCTACCTCCAAGAAAATTCGGGTACACTTTCTCTAAAATCAACCGTTCTCGTCTCTAATAGGTTAGCGTATTTAGTAAATAACCCGAATGGGCAGTGAGACACACTGACAAAAATTAAATAAAAATATTGGCTAATGTGTTTTTAAATAGTTTTTTTTACCCTGAATATTTTTCTAGTTCACTTTCAAGCGTTGACATGCATCATGGTAAGATCATTATTTAAAAAATTAGAATGAAGTGGCCAAAAATTATCCTCTTTCTCACTTGTCGAAGCCAGATATGTTCTTCTTCCAAACAACAATTCCAGTGTTAAGTGGAATTAAAATAAATAATATCTTACTTAGAAATTTAAAAATATTTTATATTTATTCTGTAAAACTTATATTGTGTACCAAAGTTTATAGTTAAAATATTTAATCAGTGCATTAAAATAACTCATCCCAGTGGATAACCTTGAGCAGATTATTCATTTTACTTAAGCTAGGATTTGTCTATGTAAATAATTAGTCTGTATTTATCAGGGTTATTTATATTTCAGTTGTAATTTAGGTAGTGCTTTATTTAAAAAAAGTAACATCAATATTGAAATTTTAATATCTTAGTTTTTGGCTGAATCTAGGTATTAAAATCTTTGTGCTCACTCAATTTTGAAAAAAACCTTATCTAGTCAACATTTTCATGATAGCACCCACACTTATTTTTACTTTCTCGCTATCTTACAGGTAAAGAACGTATTGTGATCGCCAAAAAAATCAAACCCAATATTTGATGATTCTTGACGTTTCATAACCCCCCTACCCCTCCATGAATCCGAAAAGGTGGTTTTTGAATGTCTGTCTGGCTGTCTGTCTGTACCTACAAATAGAGCCTAAACTATTTTACCGATCGGTCTAAAACTTGGTATCTAGGGTGTTCATAGAGTTGCTCCGAATAGTTTTTGGAATTGAATATCTAACCCTTAAATTAAGGGTATTTTAATATAGGGAAAAGAGCGAAAAAGTCGATTTTCTCAAAATCAGCTCTAATGATTTCGATTAAATTTCATTTATAAACATTTATAAATATTACAAACAAAATGGCTGCCATCAATATTTCGGCAAAATGGTTTTAAGGGCTCCGGCCCGATTCGTAAATTCTTATTTTTTATTATATCTCACAAACTATTTGAGATATGAAATTACTTATCGCTTTAAATGTGTAGATATATTTACAATACAAATATTTCATTCGAAACATATTTTTATAAAACCAATAACTTTCAAGCTACACGCAAATATCTATATACTTTTCTAACACTAAAGGTAAAGTATTGCGACCGTAGAAAAAATAACCTGAAACGTTGATGGATGTCGACGTATCATGACCAAACGAACCCTAAAAAGTGGCCTTTGCAATGTCATCTGTTTGTGTGTATTTTTAACCCCAAAATTGAAAGTAGTTTAATATAAAGCGAAAAGAGAAAAGATCGGTCGATTTTCTCAAAATCGGCTATAGCGATTTTGATTAAAATTCGTATCTATGCGTTGACTAAGATTATAAATAGACTGGAAATTCTAATTTTCCCATGAAAATTACTTTTAGGGTATCTTACAAAAGCGGAAATTTCCGTATCTCCGCAACAATTTGAGATACTAAATAACTTATCATTGCAAAATTGTAGTACTATTAAAAATTTTAAAAATGTAGGCCTATATAAAAATATATTTTCATAAATCCAGTATTTTCTTAGTTATTGGCAAATCTATTAATGACATTTTTTGGGCTGTAGTTGTTAAGAGATAATACTTAAGTTTTAAAGTAATAATTCTCTAATGACATTGAGTAAGATATGAGCAAGTCTCTAAAAAAGTGTATATTGCCTTCTTTTCAACCTCTCAGGGGAAATGTTTTTACAACAATTATCTATCTCTACCATTTTAGATTTATTAATCAATATTTAGCTATTTTATTGGTCAAAATTTATAAATGAGGAATTTAATAGCAATGCAATAACCATAAGATGTGCAACCCCTGATAAAATGTCAAAAATGTTAAACTGGAAATCAACATTTTAATACGCAGTGTTGACCCTTGGGGACACAATATCAATATTATTACATTTTCGATACCTTAGAGCAAGTATTGTGATCGTCAAAAAAAAAATTGAACCCGAGAATTTGATGGATGTAGACTTTTCATGACCACCCGAACCCTAAAAAATTGTTTTTGCAACACCATCTGTCCGTATGTCTGTCTAACCCTAAAATTAATAGCAATTAACTAGATGACGAAAAGAGAACAATTTAATTTTCTCAAAATCGGTTACAACGATTCTATCTCTATCATTTTAGACTCAATAGTCAATAATTACCTATTTTATCTTTATTACATACTTTGTGATACTATGGGCTGATATGTATTCATTTACTCGTGACTGAAGAGTTTTCAATACAGTATATTTTGTTTTTGAGTAGGAGATGCATCAAACAGAATTAGAATAATTTTCAACAAAACAAAATCAAATCTCATCATATCTATATAGGTTGCGTCCTTCATGCAAATGTTCACATATTCACAATTTCCTGTAGTCATATAGTTACTTACTATCCAAACGACGATCATTTTATATTCATTTCACCCAAACAGGACGCTCAAATAATATTCAATGCAGTAGAATTTTCATTTATTTAATCTAATATGCAATATTTTTAAACAAGTTCGAAAGCCATTTTGATTAAAGATTAGATTTTCATTAAAAATATGAGTTATACCATTTTTAAAGGGTTACAAAATTGAATCGGTTGTTTGGTAAACGTAATGTTTTGTGGAATGTTGGCATCAAAATATTGGGGAATATGTATATATAGTTTTATAAATATAAAAAAAGTAATCTAAACCAGATGTTTAATCATATTATAACATAAATATGTACGGAACCTTAACTCTATTGATTGCTCTCTTGTCATTCTAGTTAAGGGTACCAGTTTTACTCCCGGAACTGTAATGAATTTGGGTAATCCCATTTAAAAGTGATAAATTTATGACTATAGGACAAGGTGTTGTGTATGTTCTAAAGTAAAGTTATTAGATAAGTCATGATCTAATAACATTAGGTTGTTCAAAGATTGATATATACTTTCCTTTGAAAATAACAATTGGAAATTTAAGATCAAAAGTTTATTTAGAGAGTAGCTTCGTATCGTAGACTATCAAAAAATTATATTTTAAGTAAGTACTGTTGAAATGCAAGACATAAAAGAGTTATATATATATATATAAATATATAGTTTTATTCATTTAACATTTTCAATGTTTTTATCTTTTTCAAAATTTTAAACCTGCTAGTTAATATATTTATCAACACTTTTAGCAAAATTTTGTAAGCACTGTAATTTATTGGTGTAGGAAAAAGTTTGGTTATTATAAGTAAATTGCCTAGAATTCACCTGGAAATAAGTTGGATTGAATCTTTAGTGATAAATTCTACTTTTGTGCACCTGGGGGAAATAAAACTTGAGTCTCCACCAGTTGTGTCAAAGTCATGCACACCAGTAGATCAAGCGGGCACTCAAACCAATATTCTGAGTTTTGCCTTAAAATATCCAACTTCTATGTTGGACCTAACATTTTTAATTAAAAAAAATAAACACAGCTGTAAGATAATATGAGGTAAACAGAGAACTTCTCTAAATTTTTAGAGACTTTATTTATGGTCATTCCCTTCTGGTCAATTATTTTTAAAGGTTTTAAACGTGATGGCTGCTGATCCAAGGTTTTTATATAAATTTCTTAGATTGGTTTAAAGAGGTTCGACATAGTAATTGTCATTCTGTTATATGATTCAAATCATTTGGCAAACCTAATAATTCAATTACTTTACACTTTTACTAATCCAAAATTACTAAAAAAAATTTTTTATTAATTGTATTTTCTCCTTCATCGTAGTACCATCCCATTAATTTGGTATTTTTGTTAGAACACTAATATATGAATTATTATGGCTGAAAGTGAAACATTATAGTAGTATGATAAATAGAAATTCTAATTTAAACATTTTTAGTTAAAAAAATAATGCTTGTATTTACAATACAAAGCCTCAATTCAAAAATTTTAAAAAGGATTCTTAGTATGAAAAGGAAATTCTCATTAAAAACACATATTTAGAAATAAAAGTGTATGGCTTCTAAAATCCTATACATATTTTGAGGACTTAAATTATATAAAACATAGTAATTATTATTATTATTATTAGCACCGCGTCTTACTAACCGTTCAGGTTATACGCACTTACGCTAATGTGTAATGGTAGGGTGATAGTGAGATGAAATGGAGGACCTACAGTTCAATGTGGGATCCGAACCAGGGTAGAGGCCTGGCATTCCACACATTAACAAGTTGTGACTAAAACACATCTTGTCAGAGGTGAAGGAAGGGTTTGTAATCAGATAAATCTGTGCCGGGACCGATGATTGAGCCCTGGACCCCCAGCACAGAAGTCTGACACCTTACCTCTAGACCGCCAGGTCACCTCGAAAAACATATAATTATTATTGAACAATAAAAAAAAAATGTACCTTAGAATTAAATTTAATCAAAACAAAATAATGTATTCATCTAAGCTTGGAAAACAAGAAGAAATACAAATAGTCTTCCTAACACTATATATTATTCTGTTTGACTTTATTTACGATGTTGATCTAATGTTTCATTGTAACATCTAAAAGTAAGTTTAGGCTTACAAGGTTATCAATAGTTTTCAATCTTATCAAAATTACATTCTTTTTGTAAGTATTTCCTATAGCATGGACGTGGAGAAAAGATCATAACGCATGTTTATGCTCATCTAGTGAATAAGATTTCCTTCTTAAAAATTATGTATACACATTAATTTGTCATCCCATTTTCGGTAATTTAAATTATGAGAGATAACCTAAGCCAATCATTTTAAACGCTAGGAGGCGAGGATGCCGGCAAAAATATTAGCTTCCAACGAAAACATGATTTTATTAGCAACTTTCAATATTTTCTGCTGTGTGCATAGTGCCTTATCAATAATTAATTATGTTTACTTTACCCTGAAAACGACAAAAATTATGGTTTCCATGGTGATGTAAAAAAATAATAACCATACAGATGAAGCACTGTGCACACAACAGAAAATTTGGATATGCACATGTTAAGTTATTATTATATATTGTATTTTAGCTTATACAATTTTAACTGCTCTTGGGTTAAAAATGTTAGCAAATTAATACTTAGTAAAAAGGTAAGGTGAAAAAAATTGAAAACTTAATCCAAAAATGAATATATACTAAACATGCTAATTATATTAGTTTGAAAAAATATGATTTGGCTTGCATTGTTGTTATTTCTTCTTCTTTATCTTTATATATTTGATTCTGGTCACAGAATGGCCGTTATAATAGCCGGAGGTCCTAATACACATTCTACCGATATTATTTGATTGAAGGAGTTAATTTTCCAAAATTAGCAAATGTTACGCACTTGCGTAGTTAAAATCATTGTGTTTTTGTTTATTTTTACCGTACATCACCCTCAAAAAATACCATTACTAGTATTATATAAAAGGCAAATAAAATTAAGTGTACCAAAGAAGTCATAGTGAATGGTAGTGGCTCAAATTGGATAAAGAACACATCGAAGATGGTAATTCGAGACGAAAACATTAAAATCTAGCCGATATAAGCTCCGCTCAACGGATCAACCGAAAAGGCGTCATGAAAAGAGCCAGAAGAACGGCCACGATCTCATAATACACCTGGAAAATTCAGAGTGTGGTGTTGAAAAGCTTGTTAGGGGTAAATGGCAGTATCATTTTTGCATCTAATCAGGACATGGCTGAGGACAACTCTGGTGGAAACAGACTGGTTGGCTTGGCTCTTCTGCATGTCGACAATCATCATTTAGACTTACAACAACTAATGGGGTTATTAACCAAAACTAGCAAAAACAGAATGGCCATGTAAATAACAACTTGTAGCATACATTTAAGAAATATTATAAAACTATTATTATAAATAATCATTTGTTTTATTTATATTTACGTTTATTTCTATCTTATTTCCAGGAGTCCAGGATGACCTTGAAACAACAATTTTGAAAATTAATATATTCTTGGTTTAAATCCGGAAGAGGACAAGTCCCTTCTCATAAACTTGGGGATACTACTTTTCCCTATTCCATACCCCTACTAAGAGTTCCGGCCCAAAACGAAATTGTTCCCTAGACCCGCCTCTGAAAGGGATACCTTCCCTCAGTAGCGGATTTAGGTTTGAGGACGCCCTAGGCCCGAGACGATATGGCGCCCTTTTTTTTTGTAACAGTATATATATATATATATATATATATATATGTGTGTGTGTGTATAAAATAATGAAAATAATAACAATAATAATAAGAAATCTAATTCAGGTATAAATTAAACATTTATTTTTTTAACATAACAATTAAATATAGAATTAATAATAAATTGCTTGTTATTAAAATATAAATTATTTTTATCTGATTAATCATATAATAAATTTTTTTCTTGCTTTCGTCCGTGCGAAAGTATCAATGACCTCCTCATACTTAATTTCTTGAACCAATTGTGCTTCAATGGTTAGTTATGCAAGTGCATTTAGTCTGTCTTGTTTCATACTTGCACGCAAATAACTTATCACTCTTTTCAGAGTGGAAAATGATCTTTCTCCAGAACCCAATCTATTTTTAATTTTAGTCGTCTTAAAATTTTTGGCGCCCCTCAAAATTTGCCGCCCTAGGCCCGGGCCTCACGGGCCTAAGCCTAAATCCGCTACTGCCTTCCCTGCTGTTACATTATTACCATGTAAATCGAATTATACTGTTCTAAAACACTTATGAGTTAATCTATAAATAAATTATTACTAGGAACGTTAGCAATGAAAGAATGTATTTAGTTAATTATTCTCACTGATAGGATAAATGCAGACTTTTGTTAGATAACCATTGTGAGATACTTTATCAAAGTGTTGCCATACACTTTGCAGTCAGGTTTTTCCATTCATGTCGTTTAGTGGCCAATGTTTAGGAACTGAACCATTTGTCGAAAGCAAAATTACATTGTGTGTTTTATAATTTATTGTTGCGTTGTGTTATATGTGTACAAAGTATATTCTCATAATTATGGCATAACGAATTGTAAAACGAGGAAAAATCCAAACTTCGGACTCATTGTGAACATTTCATTACTTATTCCATGCGAGTCATAATGCACTCATTTCTTTAATTAATGCATTACATTAAAGGGTCTCCATTTATAATATTTTTTTATGATCTTAGTTAAAAACCTTTTTATACTTTCTTTGATGTAATTCGACATTAATAAAATTATTTATTATTTTTTATCCAGTAAAACGTTCAAAATGGACGTGCTTAAAAAAATTTGTGCTCCCAATTTATAGTAGACTATTTATTCTCTTTTGACTTTCAAGAACAGAGCAGTTTCAACCCCACCTTTTGAGCATTCAAATGAACAATTTTTTTGAGAACACTTTTTTTTTTTCGAAAACTATGATTTTATTTCATCTCTACTCGATTTTATATTCTTTTTAGCGGATTACTAATGCGGACAAGTGTATTTAAGCTTCTTTCAAAATTATTTGAAATATTTGTGGCAATCGTGTCGATACCAAAATTATTTTATTTTTTCATTATACCACTTCACTTAACAATGGTTAAACAAATACAATTATTTTAAAGTAAATTGCTTGGCAAAATTATTGTTCACTGGTGAAATTAAAGCTGTAACTTTTTACTACTACTAACTTATGGTTAAATAAGCCTTAATTTACTTTTTTGAATTTATTTAAGTTGCTTAATATTTTTAATGTGCACTTTCTGAATCAATGAGAGAAAAAGGGCGTACCAATTTGGATGGAAAAAGTATTTTCACATAACTTCCAGGGATATTTTACATACCCCAATCGACATGGGACCAATGAATATACTTCCCCTCCAAAAGAAGTTGTGTTACGGATTCAAATCGTGCGAGAAAAATACATCAATCCCGGAACATTGGGTACTGAGGCAAGCATTTTATCCCAAGAGCCCCGAGGTCAACAGCTTTAATCCAAATACTGTCTATAAACGAAATGAAATAAAAGAAATAATAAAATCAAAAACGATCATTTTTAAGTAAATACAGAATTTAAGAATCACATTTTGAAAAATATCAATTCCAGGGCAATTTTATTTAGAAGTGAACCATCGAAATCTTTAGCAACTTATATTATCTAGTTGATTCTTTAATCCAATAATTTTATTTAAGGAAGAAGTAGGTAAGGCCCATAGTGGTAAATATGAACGTCCAATTCATATAGCCAAGAAAATAAAATAGAGACTTTTAAAAAATTTATTTTAATATTACTGGACCTTCAAAAACTATTTGGAGGCCTGATAGTAACTAAAAAGCATTAACTATTACGTTACCCAACTTTATTACAACTAATATAACTTAGCCAGGCCTCTATATTAAATTACTTAGTTTTTTTTGTGATACGTATAAATCTACCACAAAGAGAATACATTTAATATGTATAAACATTATTCACACTGGTGAGGATATGGACAATTCTGTCTAATTATAAAATCGATAAGACAAAAGTAGTAATATTCCTTTAGCTCACAGCCATGTATCAAATCTAAAAAAACTGTAAAACATTTTAAATAGATAATCCTAGAAATAATTCATTTACTTTTTTATCCACGCCAATCATGAAGACTTTAATGTAGACCCTATATGAATAAATAGTATAGTCAGACTCTTATTTCATTCAATAATTGGGAACTTCCCACTTCTTCAGAGTGAAAACGGTAAACTACAAAAAATACAGATAAAGAAGTAGTCTCCCCTTCATAATAAGTGATATTTCAAAACTAAATATGGTTTCAAAATTTATGAAGTTCATACAAGATATTTAATTCATATTAGGGATTATTATCCAATATTCTAATTAATATACTTGTCAAGTTTTTAAATAAGACAAATATAGTGGGTTTTGTTTACCTTTGAAACTTTAAGAACAAATACAAGTATCAACTTGCATCAACCTAAGTACTACATTTTATAGATTTAAAATTTAAACCTTTTTTAAAATGTATATTTTATTAATTTTTTTAAAGAATATATGTATTGGACTTTTTTTAAATGTGTAAATGTTTTATTTTAAATTTAGAGCAATTTATTATGAGCTTGTTTTGCAAACTGTTAATTACTGTCAAGAATACTTATTTTGTATCAATTATCAACTTGTTGTCATCTATAAATTATTGTTATACACTCCTTTAGCCAATTAATTTGAAAAAATACATCGCTTTGACAAATCATGATAGTACCAGTAGTGGTTAAAACGATAAGATAAATATTTATGCTCCACACACCAATTGGAGGATCACTTTCCCTTAACGTTGATCTCCCACACTGGCGCTGGATATCTTTCTTCCACGCCCGTCGCACATTTGCCCCCACCAACATTCACCGGAAATTATATTATATTATTTATATATATACATTTATATATATATTTCATTAATTAATTTTAGAAAATTTAAAATAATTAAGTTATCTATCGGCAATAATAGATTTAATTTAAAATATCCATTTGTATTGACATTTTATTATAAGTAACAGAGTTGGCTCCCTTTCTTCCTTAGAATAGTATTGATCCGCCACATTGAGAATAAGGAGCGGATCAGTAACCATTGATTTTGAGGGATTAAGGGTTTTAATATAATATTTCCTAAATTAAATAGTCAAAATAGTGTCAGTGTTGTGTAGTGTATGTGTATGTGTTTAATGTTTTCAGGTTAAGCAGACAGTAGTGTAGAAAGGCTAGTTCTGGACAACATTTTTGAGCAAAATGGCACGCAGGATCTTATCTACAACTTTCACCCCACCCCAGACACTCTGAAAGCTCTGCTTCTTCTCCCCTCCTCCCACTTACCTCTTACATCCAATAAACGTCAAGCTCCACTTCTCTTCTCTCGCCCCCTCATAAACCTTAAAGCCATTGAGCGTCCATCCCCCTCCTCCAAGATTATGGGTACAATAATATGGTGGATTCCCACTTTTTCCTACACTTTACAATAAATTATCGTCTAGTCCCATGCCCTGATGCCACCACCCATAACCACCCTCGCCTCCTACTTCAAAACGTCATGACCCCCCCCCCC
>CABFVX010000046.1:128075-149732 GCA_902151425.1 Timema shepardi
CGTCATGACCCCCCCCCCCTATCTGAAACTCCCATTCTGGCCCCTAAGACCGACATGTTCGAACATTATGGGACCTATCAATCCACGCTGGTGATACACGATGGTAATCATCCAAGATATAATCACAGGAGTAACGTCATCAATGCCTTGCTCGCCTGTAAAATAACTAGCTTTAATGATTACACTTGTGTCGTGCAACCTAAGTAATGCTATGAATTACCCTGGCAGTGTACAACTCAACCAGTGCTTTATGGGACTTGAACAAGTCCATACTTGATCAATGGATGCACTTAACCTACCCACTACCACCTAGCTTACTGCTCGCAGGTGCCACAACATAACAACCAAACCCCTAACGCGAAATTACTTTCATCCTCTCCACATACTAGACCTCGACACCTCCTCATCACCCCACTCTACTACCAGATGCCTCCCATGTTAACCTTTATCACCCCCTCCCCATCCATCCAGCATAATCCTACACCATACCCCTAGCCCCATCCTCCTGCTGACAAGACTTTACTACACCAACTCATCTAAGAGACCAAGCCCATGTATTTAAACATGTTCTGACAAGTATTCTGACCTCATTCTGTATTTATGACGTCATATACATCACATAGATTTACGAGTTTAACCCATTCAGACAGATTATGGAATTTCTTTCAAAACTGTACTCCCTCTATCTTCAGACACCCTCCCCTCTTTTGCAACCTTTACCACCTTTATCTGACACTAATTAGAGTCAAAAACATACTTCGAATCGTAGGCAATTAATCCTACCATGCATTCTACAACATTTAAACATTCTAGTATCTTTCACGCTGGACACTGCTGCCTTTTACAAATATATTCTGATTATGAGGTTGAAGCTATTACCAGTTGATCCCCGTTTATCTTTCTTATCGCTTGAATACGGGCGAGACCCGGTTCGGTGGTCGAATTTTCTAAAACAGTTGTATTTAACCTATTTTGATCACGTAACCCCGTATTTATATAAAACTTCTAATGCCCAAATTTAATCTTGCCGCACCGATATGAATTGCACAAAAGAGAAAGAGAGGAAGAGAAAAAGAGTAAATGGTGCTCCCAGTTCGAATGTCCCTACGTTCGGATCTCCTGTGACTAACCCTAGATCTGGCACTGATTATTCAGCATCTGTCATTAAATTTTATATATATATATATTTTAAATGCACATAACTCCTAATATGTGTTCACGTACACCTGAGGGTACACGTAGCCCCGGTTGAATCACACTGGTTCTAAGGGGTCATAACCGCAAGAGACTGGACTGCAGATGGCAGAGAGTTCAGGCTTCAAATCCCAGTTGGGAATTGCTGAGTGTTTATTTTCCTAGTTGATTTTAAATTCACCCTCCATGTACAGTACATTCAAGTTCACTTCCTCGAAAATCATTTCTACTCCTATCATTTTACCATAATTAGTAAAATAGCGTATACCCCGAATGGCTAATAAGTCGGGGAGAAAAAATACTAGAGAGGTTTATCTTGAATATGATATTCCCGAAAATTGTGATCTCTTTACGTTTAAGCTATGGATCATTCGGCCCTTCAATTTGATTTATAGTTCTAAATTGGGGTATTTCCATAATCCTTCCCTCTATTTCTTTCTTCATCAATACTTCCTCAACCTCGACTTCTAAGCTGGGTTGTTTGAAAAAAGGGCAGGGGAAATTAATTATTTGTTCTTATCAAATATGAAAGTCTGTCAAACCGCTCAATAGCTTCACATCAAGCCTGCCATACGAGATTTATTTGTAGTATGGAATCTAGAGTCGTCTTTATAAGACGTCCAGAGGCATCCATACTTGTGTAAAGTATCAATGTGTGGGCGTTCATTTTTTTAATATGTGCATGTTGAATTAGTTACTATTCTCTAAAGGGGCCCATTCACGGGGTGATATTGAAGCAACCAGTTTGACAGTGTGATTAATATTAAATTGCTGGGGGATTCGGTTGCTCTCTCAGCTCCTCATTAAAAATATACAAACGATTTGGTTGTCAACCAATCTTTTCCTCCATCTCATTTCTATCAGTTCAAGTTATCTCTATGTGACGTGTGGACATACAATCATACATACATTGCTTTCGAGCAATCCTATTAACAAATGAATCGCAGGGTTGTATTTTAGGGAACCCAAGTTAAGGTCTATATTTGGATATTTTTATGAAAAAAAAAACTATTCTCATTTTTTCACATATTAAATAAAATATTGCTCTCGCAGATATATTTAGTTTAATTTCCTACATATGGTGATATTAACAGCTCTTGAATATCTGTCATGAGCAATGTGAAAACTACCAGGAATGTTTATCCTACTTAAAAAAATTTGATCAAATGCCATTATTCTGTTGCAGCAAAATTTTATTTATTATGGTAAAAAAAGGGTTTTGGTCATAAAACTACAAAACATGGATCTTCACTCGCATTTATTTCCTCCTTCCATCTCAAGTTTAGTTAGCAGGTCAAGCAATCCTATTGCCAAGGTCCATTGACGGTGCAACCACTGTGCAATCTGCTTCAGATTCCCGGCAAATGTGATCGGATTCACGGGACAGATCAATAATCAAAATATCGCTTGGGCGATCCGAATAACAGGTACAATCTAATTGCGTTTGCCCACTGACTGTTAAATATTTGGAAAATTTGGTCAAAAGCAAAGGGATTGACAGCCCAGTCATTTCAATATCACCTCGTCAATGAACCCCTTAAGAGTCATTGTTTCAATATCAGGTTTAGTAAAAGTTCAATTTAAACATCAGCTTCAATAAGTGTTTGCAAATGTGGGGAAGAGGACTAAAGGTTAAGCTCATCTTGTCTGGTTAGCCGATGACTGGAAGATCTTATGTTTTTTTTCCTAAATTGTTTCCCACTCTCGTTCAAGTAAGCATGGTTGCATTTCCTATAAATTCTACTCCCCTCATTTATACCACATTAGTCTTGTTAGTTACAGAGTGCCCGGACTATACAGATAGGCAATGAAACAGGGATTTATTTTTTATTTTTTAGACAACCTGGAATCGAACTTGACGAAGTTTCAGAGCTAACAAACAATATTTAATACAATACGTTTCAGACACTCCTTAAAATAATAATAAATAGTCCTCGCATGTTAATTGTTGTCTAACTACCCATCGGGGGTATGTGCATTTAATTAGTGGGGTGGAGATAATGAGATCTAGATTATAAGAAATGTAACCTTATCTTCTTGGAGAGAGAAATGGAACACAACTAAGAAAAATACACTCTCATTTGGCTACATCAAACCAGGATTTGAACCTTGACCTCCCTGTCACCAGCAAAACTAGTTTAAGCGAGCTTGACTATTAGTCCACGCACCCACCAATGTTGATAATCCAAGTGTTAAATCCTGTGTATTTATTATATAAATATGTATAAAATAAATACCATGTATATACTATATATAATAAATATATACACAGTATATATAATATTCTATATACATGTATTTATATATACAAAATATATATTATTTATATAAATATTATAGGCATATATATATAATATAAATACGTAAGTTATAAATAATAAATATGATTTATATAGGCCTATGTTATTTATATAAATAATAAATATTGTTTATATATATTGTTAAAAATATATTGTTGATGTATATTATTTATATATATTATAATATGTATTTAATAATATGTATATATGAATTTATATATAAATAATCGGTATATAGATTTATTTTACATATATATATTATTTAAATATAAATAATATATATATATATATATCATTGGCGTGTCGTAAAGTGTCGCCCGGGTAAGCAACATTAGTTTAAACTGTATCTGTGAATTGTAGAACACTCATAGGTCAGGCATTGAGGAGAATACATTCCTGTGTGAAGCATGCAGAGTAGAGCATATATAGGATTGGTCAAATAGGGCCCGATTGGGCGAGAAAATATCACAGGTACAGTTATAACCAGGTCTGCTTCCCTTGCAACACTCCATGACACGCCACTGATATCTATGTATATATATACTTTTTAGTAAGCATAGTTCATTGTTGACAACAAAAGCCTTGTCAACTGTTTAATATATATTTTAAAATGAGTATTTCTTTTATGTTTCCAAACCAATGTACCAAAAACTTATGCAAGATTTTGTATTTCCTTATATCATTACTAATTTTACTAAACTTATTAATCATTTTCACACCTATTTAAATGTGTATTTTTTTTGAAAATATCAGGTTAAGTTAGTTGCCTCCATTATGTATAAAAAGCTGTTCAAAACACTATGTATTAAGACTGTATAACGGATTCTTTAAATTGAAAAATTACAACTGGACTCTAGAATTGAACCAGGGACCTGGATTGCTTAGTGGTTAGGGTATTGGCTTAATAAATTGAACGTACCATGTCCCATGTTCTATTCCGGTGTTCAGGTGTCAATTTTCATTTTAAACATAACTTACAAATATAATAGCTTTGCTATTCGGGGGATCACGTTTCATATTAGTTATATATGAAAAACTACTAATTTATTAATAATTTGATATTTTTAAATAAATTATTTAATTACATACATTACAATAATTGTAATTATTATAAATTTTGATAGTTAAATCTATCATTTTCTATTTTTTGAAAACATTTATAATCTATTTAGAAAATTATGCAGATATGTTTGCATTTACTGATTGTTGAAAAGTAGAAGCTCTACAAAAAATTTAAAAATTTAATTAATAGGTAAATAAGATTCCCTTGTTTTTTTATTAGTTTATGCAAAAAGCAGGCCAATCATACACACTCTAGGATTTGTTTAGAAGTATCCTAAATAATAAGCAATATTTAATCAGTGATGAACATATTAGCTATGTTATTTATTTTTGTTATATTAGAAACTTATATAATCATAACGCTTCAAATAATTAATTGCCACTCCTCTGTTACACATAAATGGTTGAGTGTTCTTTAATAATTTTCGAGAAACATTTAGTTCATCAAACTTCTAGATAAAGTAACACTGTCCTGTAAAATGTTCGATCTAAATTCTAAATTATATTTTTACTGACCGTAAAACGATTAAAATACATAAATCTGTTCACCTAATATTCCTGTTATTCCCGTATTTTTTAAAAAAGTAATATAATTTATAAACCACCTGCTGCCTCCCATCCCGAAACCCCCCAATTGCTTCTTTGAAATATTAACATTCTCTTGGCTAAGAACTGCAATTGAAAAGAAAGGAATGTTTTTTTTAAACATTTGCTAGTTTTGTTCGAAAATAAAATCATTGTCTGAAGTCCTCAAAACCACGGCCACTGTTCTAATATGACTCTGTTAGTTCGTAAAAAAATTTACATAACTAATACTATTAATACTTGGAATTATAAGATATCATATTATGATTGGTTTATATTTTTTTCCCTAATTTAACAAATATTTTCCAACCACAGTGGAATCAGCACACAACTTAATTAGCCTAGGACCATATAAGTCACATCCGGGAATTGTACTCTTTATATAACTGGGCCAAGCTATAGATTATTATTATTAGCAAAGCGTCTTACTACCCGTTCGGGTTATACGCACTTACGCTAATGTGTAATGGTAGGATGATTGTGATATGAAGTGAAGGATCTACAGTTTAACGTGGAATCCGAACCACGGTGGAGGCCTGGCATTCCTCACATTCACAAGATGTCTTGTCAGAGGTGAAAGGAAGGGTTTGGTAATCAGATAGATCTTTGCCGGGACCGAGGATTGAACCCCGGCCGCCAGCATAAAAGTCTGACACCTTACCCCTAGACCACCAGGTCACCAAAAACGCTATAGAATATACCAATAAATAGTTCATTACTTTCAGACCGTATTGGTCTCAAACCCGTGTCCTAGAGTTGGCATCCCTAACCACTCGTGCATTGGAAAGTAACCACTGTATTGAGATTTAAGAGGGATGGAGGATTATTTAATTGAGTGTTTCTTAAGTAAAGCATTACCAATTACCTAATACAGTGTGATCCAACTGGTGGCCCGCCAGCCAAATGCGGCCCACGCTCACTGAAAACGTGGCATATGTGAAATAAGTAATGACTCAAATAAAAATATTTATTTAACATGGTCAGGATTCCATTTTACTGTGCATTTATTTGATTAAAACAAACATGCTTAATTAATAAATTTAAATTTATAATGGTGAGTGGGTTTGTGAAAGTGTGTATGAGTAAATAACAATTTTCAAAGTACATTTTTGGGAGATTAAAAACTTTTTTTTTGCTGTAAATTTTAAATATTCTCTTAACACAAAAAAACATACAATTTAAATATAGGTATTGAAAATAATTGTTTACTAATTCTTGTTTGTGGGTAGGCCTATATATTAAGTTGATAGGATAGCTAAAAATATATTCAGCCCACGGTGCAAACTGATTATCAGATTTGGCGCTTGAGATGAAAAATGTTGGACCACCTTGATTTAATATTTATCTTAGAATTGAAATAAATACTCTTTATAAATTATAGGTGAACATAAACTCTTAATTACATATTGTTGTATATTACCTATCTATAACAAAATATAATATTTATTAGTGCTTGGAACCTCACCTAGACTGAGCTTCCAAAGAATTTAAAAAAACTAAGTTCAATCGTAATTTGAACATACCAGCTCTAATCTTTAAGGAAACGCAAATTAATGTCCATATGTAGTTTTCATAAAAAAAATTGGTCAAAATTAATCAAATGTTGCTTCATTAGATAAGTTTGGTTTAATTTTCTACACATCATAATATTAACAATTCTTGAATACTAGTAAAGGGCATCGTGGAATTTGAACACAACTACCCATCTAAACAATTTTTCGTCAAATGCAAATAATGCTTATGAAATACATTCAAGTACTGTTATGATAACTAGCCATACGAGAAAAATGACCCAAATATACTGAAGATTTATTTTATACGTATGAAAGGGAAATTATATAAAATTCAAATTAAAAGTGGTTGTTTAAGCCCAAGATAACACTTTTTATATAAATTAATTTTAGTAGTACTATGTTATCATTTTTTGTTATTTTATTATCTTTGGACTCACACAAGTCTATATAATAATTCTCTTTACCAAATGATTAAAATTGTTGTTTGAAGTTATACATACATGCATACATACACACACTAAACAAGGTTCTAAATTAGACAAGGCACAGCATTAGTTTTTTAAGCAGAGGTTTTATCATTAGAATAATGAGTATTATAATTGTGTTTAAAAGTTTAGTAGCGAAAGTTCCCATTATTGTGTTATTTTTAAAAATAATGTTGCTCATTGAGTAAAAAATATTTACTTTTACGCCTCAAATTTTTCTTCGCTTATATTTAATCTTCCTCTACTCTCCCGTGGCACATCTGTTGAAAAACGCTGCACTTACGAGTGTCACATATTATTAGAATATAAAAAAAATCAAGCATAGTTTATTTAGAGGAAAAAAACACAACAATTTCCTAAAAATTGGCTCGAGCTATTTTGATTAAAATACGTATCCAGGCATTTTTAATCTAAATTTAATATGACAGAGTACTTGAGATAATAATAAAGTTACAATTTTCATTATTTTTCCGTAACACCTTGAGATACTAAATAACTTATCATTGCAAAAAATGTAGGTTTTTTTTTAAATAAAAATATTTTATTTAAAATATATTTTCATATAATCGATAGTTTCTGAGTTATAATCAAATATACATATCTTTTAACCGAGTTCTTTTAAAAGGATAATAAATTGTTTTATGCTCTTTGGTGGACAGATATATTCCTATTTCCTTAGTATTTTTGTAAGATTGTATATTCTTTGTAGAATGTGATACTTTTATTTCTATTATGTTTTTGAAACAATGTATATTATTTATACTCACATACCAAACGAGTTTTAAGTAAATATCTCCATTTTTAGGTAAAGTAGCGAGAAGGTATAAGCAGTGCGCTGTACCATTTGTTTTTAACCTCACATAACTATATATTTTTGATATCAACATATATACACTATTGAGGCACAATTTGGTAAGTGTACATAAATTGCATTGAAGGAAAGAATAAATTTATTTACAAGTAGGTAGTGGTGGTCGGGCACCTGATGTTTCTGGCAATAAATCAGGCATCTAAAATTCCCGGAATATCGGGCGAGTAATTTTTATGTCCGTGTTTCGATTGGGCATCTCAAGAACCTGGTTGGTAAGTATAAAATACCATGATAGCACTAGCATTAAATTCAAACTTTGAAAAAAATAGTGTTTAACTGATATTCATGGTTGAATTATTTCAATTCAACTAATATTAAACAAAGGTAAGTATTATATTTTATAAATTCGTGAGTTATTATGTTTTCTTTCAACAAAACTAGAATAACCTTTTCTCACAGGTTACAAGTCTAAAACATAGCAAGATCAAGATTCTTACGATTTAATTTTCTTCGTCGTTGCCAAAAATATACTTAATTCAACATTTCCACATTGAGATTTTTAGTCCCTGTGCTTGCGAAAAAAAAACTTAATTTAAATTAGTTTTCTTTATATTTATTTGATATATTATTATTAGCCAGATTTGTTAGGAACAGAACTTTTACAAAGAAATTAGAAATTTGCTCTAATAACTATAAATTCTTAAGCTAAGCTTACATTATTTTTTTTCAATCAAATGTGACTATTTAACTTTTAATTTGAAATTGAATAGGCCTGTGACAAAGTTGTTTTTATGAATTAAAAATATATTAAATTAGACTGTTAAACTTATAATGTGAAATTTTACAGTCCTGTGCCAAAGTTGTTTGTTAATATGAAATGCCCACCCGAGTCTGCCCATGCCCGAGTGTAATTTTGTAATACCCGCACGAGCCAAACCGATACAACTTATGCTGCCCGACCACCCCTACATGTAGGCCTACTCTTTAGTACATATATTCACAATGTTGAATAATAATTTATGTTTAGTATTAAAATCCAAGTTTTATATTGCTTCACATCCTTAGTATATTTTTGAATGATCATGACTAGTTTAATTTATCACTTTATCATTATCTTTTACTTTTTTTTAACTATAAACATTTTGTCCGCTTATTTATTACTCAAAGAGGTTTTTTTTCCTTGAACTTGGAGTTGGACTCCTGGAAATTTTGTAGTATTCACATGTATAAAATCTTTAAAAATTTGGTTACCAAATTGTTGATTGATGTATGGTTTATTAAAATAGGATTTATTTATGTTTAAAACAATAATTATGGAAATATAGGTAAACTTAAAACTCAATTCGTCGAATTAATTCACCATCTGTATTATCTGAAATATCTAGGTTCACGTGTGTTGGCTAGTAGCTAGAGACCCTAGTTCATATTCTGTTTGGGAAATATTTTAGAATTTACATGATAGGAAATATGGTAAGGCTAATGTTATTTGGAGTTCACTAAAAGTGTGATTCCATAAGACAAAATGTTTTCCTTGTATTAAAATAAGTAAAATTACGGTATCGTACCTTGTATGACGAAAATAAATCTAAGATGTTTGAAAAGAAGATGCTTAGGAAAATATTTGGTATTAAAACGGATGGGGAAGATACTAGGGAGTAGAAGAGATTATATAAAGAGAGATGAGTTCCATACTATTTTACTCATCACAAGACATTGTCAGGATAGTCCCGTGGATTTTGGTGGGCAGAATATACAGCGCGAATGGAAGAATCTAGAACCGTGTTCACGATATTGACTGGCAGCCCCATTGGTAAGAGACAATTATGTGGAAATGCGCTTTCAAGTTTCTATTGTCATAGAGTAAGTAAGCAATAGGTATATAAAGACAAACATTTTTACTAATCTAGTAATAGCCATAGTTTGAAACAAAAGTTAATGACCGTCAAGCTTAGATACATAGTAAATTATACATTTTTAAACGTTTGAGTAAATCTTCAATGATATTGATCATTATTTGTATAGTTATTAGATACTAAGACCAGGTCTCATCCATTTTTCAAATAATTGACTTGGTCGAAGACAGTCCAGTATGTCACGTCACTCATCCGAATACTTATTAATCTTGTATGAGAAATGGAATCAACAAAAGTTCCCAACATGCAGTTATCGATTTGGCCCTTCCAACTTTATATCAAATGACATTTCCTTCAAGAAAACAGATGTTTGTCTGAGCTGTATTTATAGAGTGATGTATATACCTTCTGACGCACATCTAGTCAATAATAGGAGAAAAAACACACAATAAGAAATTGTCTCCTGTCATCTTTTTCAACTTCTTCAAAATATTTAAGAAACCAACAGCTAACTAATTGGATTCTGACTAATTATGTTTTTACTTTAGTAGGGCCTAAAATAAAACAAATTTTCATCTAAATGTTTCAATAAGTTTTTAAACTATAAACGAGAAACTAGGTACTCCTAATTATTTCTCATCAACGAGCAATTCGTCAATTTTCCCCAATACATTATTTGTCTCGTCTTTTGAAACTTGTGGTCATTGGTACGTAGGCCTATGCGAGCTTGCGATAATCTTAAAGGTGTACAAGCGATTTATGAGTATTTAACTTTTTGTAATAAAGGTATTTTTTACTGGCTTGTTTAAAAAAAATTATTCTAAAGTTAAAATTGTTAGAATCCCCCCCTTACTAAGTTCATATATATATATATATATATATATAATACTATGGTTAAAGATGATTCCCAACAATATTTGTCTTAGAAAACATATTTGTTGCCTCTCACCTCGTACCAAGGGAATAAATTGAGATATTTTGATAACAAAGTGCAGATAAAGATCTTTTGGCCTATAAAGAATGAACAAACAGTAGAATTGAGAAAGCTACGTAATGAATATTTTAAATGTTTGTATTCATCACCATACATATTAAGGATAATCAAGTCGTGGAGGCTGAGGTGGGGTGGTCATGTGGCACGTATGTGTGATGACAGGCGTGTATACATACTTTAGTTGAGAAAACTGAAGACGCAACACCCCTTGGTAGACCAAGACGTTGATGGGAGTATGATGCTAAAGTATGTTTTAAGAAGGTGAGTAATGATGGCAGGATTGCTCCACAGGATGATTCGAAACTCTCTGTAAAAACTTTAGTGGGAGATTAGGAACACTTAAACAAACTTTTCATTAATTAGTGTATATCCACCGACGTCACCTTTTGGTGCTAGAGGGCACTGTTGGGAGGATCGTTAAATGACTATTTTTCACCGCCATCATTCATAAAATATACCTTGTACTTGTTACATAGAGAATGTCATGGATTCTGAGATGGGTTACATGTATCTTGCAAATGAGTCTGGGTAGTCTTTGAAAATGTACGGCAATCAATGCACTGACACTGTCAGGTATGCATTATTGTTTGCAGTAATTCCTTTGAGCCACTTCTGTAGTAAAAATGTTATTCATACTCTCCGCCCTTATTTTACTAATAGCGTCCTCTTTCACCTAAGGGTGGCATCTGGGGACATACATTTACTAACTAAAAGGGTTTGTTTAGTGTTCCCTATTTCCCATTAAAAATTGTACATAGAGTTTCTAATCAGTCTTTATAAAGATTATAGGGGCTGCAGATACGTAATAATAAAAAAATAAACCAAAGGAGCCAGTCAAAAGTTTATTAAGAAGGGATTTTAGGGATTGGAGACGCATCATATGTTGAATAATGGAAACCTGTCAATGTTTTACTAAAAATGGATTGTAGGGGCTAAAGAAACGTCATATTTTGAACGATGTAAACCAGCCAATATTTTGTTTAAAAGTAATTGTTGGGACTAGAGATATGTCATATGGTGGAAGATATGCATCAGTCAATTTGTTTAAAAGATATTGTAGGGATTGGAGACACGTCATATGGGAGATGATGAGACCTAGTCAATATTATGTTAAAAAGGGATTGTATAGACTAGAGACACGACATATGATGAACAATGAGAATCAGTCTAGAGTATGTTAAGATGGGTAAGTATAGACTGGAGACAGGTCATATGGCGGATGATGGGAGCCAGTCAATAATTTGTTTAGGCGCTGATGACCCATGTGTGTCGACACGTTTGTACACACTAATAATAATAATAATAATAATAATAATAATAATAATAATAAAAATAGTGTGTTCAAAAGTGACTTTAGATACGTCATATGGTTGTTGGTGGATGATGGAACACAGTCAAATAATTTGTTTAAAAGGGATTGTAGAGAATGGTGACACGTCATTGCATTCATACTGTATTAGGAGATCTCTTAATCTCTCAAACAGGATACACCCAAGAGAGGGAATTTGGAAATGTATTTTGGAGTGTGTCTCCAATTGACTCGTTAAGAGAGTGTGTGCAATTCAGGCTCAAGTTGCCCAATTAGAGAATTGACGTTGGTTTTTTTTTTCTTTACAAACGCATGTTTTATGTAGGGGTGAAACATAATTCAAAGGAACACGTGTGACCAGGAGGTAACAAAAACCATCAATAAAAATTAAAAACACATGTTTATATTTTATTACTTTTCTTTATTAAAATAGGATAGTTCTGTAACAATGTTCTGATGATTATAAAACGTTACACTTAAAAGCTTAATTTATTCACACACTTTAAAAAGTAAAAACTCAAATAAATTGTGCTACTTTGGTTATTTATATTCTTTTATTACTTGGTTCTATATCTAATCATTGTGAAATGTTTGGTTTATCTATATTCTCAAATCTCTTATAAATTCTGAGGAACTTATGGTCAATTAAACTCATATTAATTTGAATTTAAGATTGATTTGGTTATATATCGAGTTTGTATTGATTCACTTAAATTAATTTATTACGTAAATATTATCATATCTTAAAATACGAGCTAAAGTCTAGGTGTAGGTAAAGAAAATGTGAAAGACAACATTACATAAGGGATCCTTTATTTTCTAGTGCTATTAACAAAGATGGAGTCATGCCTCCAAAGTCAGAATCAAGCATGCTGACCACTCATCTAGCCCTCCCTGCCTCCAAAGTCAGAATCAAGCATACTGACCTCTCCACCTACGCTACCTGCCTCCAAAGTCAGAATCAAGCATGCTGACCACTCATCTAGCCCTCCCTGCCTCCAAAGTCAGAATCAAGCATGCTGACCATTCACCTAGCCCTCCCTGCCTCCAAAGTCAGAATCAAGCATGCTGACTACTCACCTAGCCCTCCCTGCCTCCAAAGTCAGAGTCAAGCATGCTGACTACTCACCTAGCCCTCCCTGCCTCCAAAGTCAGAATCAAGCATACTGACTACTCAAGCATCCCTGCCGTTTTGTAAGAAAGTAAATGCGATATTATGGACGAGGTGTGCTTTGAACTATTTGGAACATCTTGGAGAAAACAATATGGGAGCCAAATTAATAGTATAAATACATTTTATAATATTCTTATTGGGGACATATTATTGTAATCACTGTTTTTACATTTATTATAGGTATAACTGGGTTATTGACAACGTGATAACACAATCAATTAGTGAACTCCTAAATTCGTATTCTTCCTCTTCTTTTTCCCCTTAAATATTCTAAGTCTTAAAATAAACTATACTTATTACTCTTGAGAAGAGTAGAGCTCTTTTAAGTGTTGTAAAATGGTTCATGTGATTGTAAACCGTTATTTCTGTGGCTAGACACCATCCCCGTTGTAATATTGAGAGCGCAAGTCTTGGGGGCCCTGGTTTGATTAGGTATGGTGCTGATTAATGTAGGGTGGATGATCCCAAAGTAAAGATAATATATAGGTAGTGCCATTTGGGAGAATTTGTTGATGTCATTGCTTACGTCAGCCACGAAACTATGTCACCCAGTACACAGTAGTTAGTAGTATGTCGTGCGGTCCAAGTGATTCGGGCGGTCCTTTCATTTATCTTTATGATTATGTATTTGTTTGTGTTTGCCTGGTAGTGTTTTTTTCGTGTATACTTATTTACTTTATTATTTACTCAAGTATCTGTTTTAATATACTAATATAAAATGCAGCAGAAATGTTCTAGTTAATGATTCAATAGTAGTAACTATAATACTAAATATATGTGTGAATGCTAACTATATGTAATTGTATTGTTCTTATCAAGCTGTTTATTAATTATAATAGTTTTTCTTCTATATAATATAATATATAGGATACAAGTCATGGCTGAACAATCAAACCTTTAGTTTAGACTTTTTGTTAATTTATTTACGTACGTTAGGCACGTAAATCTACAAGTCATCGTTGAACAATCAGACTTTTAGGCTTTTTGCTAAGTTGTGTGAACACGATCTTCAATTTTAATTACATGTGTTTTCAAACAGGCATATAAAATGCCTAGCTTTGCTGTTCCACTCTGAGTAAATAAACAACGAAACTGCAAGGGTAATAATATATCATTTACTCCTTTCTTAAGGATCCAGAAATTTTCCGTAAATGGGTGATTAAATGTAAAAGTAAAGACACAATTAATACAAATTTTGCTCGAATATTTTCCATTCATTTTACCGATAGTGACTTTGATATTTCTGATGCTAAATTGAAAGTTAATTAAAATGACAAGTACTTAAAAAAATTGAGTGTTGCCAGTGTTAATACAATAGTTCCCAACACGTAAGTAATTTTAAATAGTTTTATAATTTTTTAAGTGTAATTTATTCAGTTTTTCACATTTATTGGTGTGGATTTTAAATATGTATTAATATGTTTAATGTTCCCAAACGGGATATTATAATTTCAAACAATAATTATTTAGAAAGGACTTTGTCTTCCATAAAGCTTTGTGAATGTTAAGCCATATTCTCAAGTGTCATTTTCAGTTATTCACTGAAGATTAATACAAAATAAACATCAGAGCACTCATTTCATTAGACCGATTTATGTCATGCTTTCATTAAAAGTTAAAAGAAGTTATACTTTTATTAATTGTTAATTATTATCATTATTGAAAAATGAAAGTACAATGAACCGTGTGAACACTCACAAGAATGAATGAATTCGATTTATTTAAACGTAAAAACTTATTTAGATATTTACAGACGATGTGCTGTTAAAAGATTTATCAAAAATGATATTTAAGTGGCGAGACGAACAGACCGACCCATTTTTGGACTGTTACAGACAATTTCAATGTCTGTGGAATATAAGTAGTGATTTGTATAAAATAAAACAGCACGTGGCACCATTTTAGTAAATTAAACAATAGTTGATTATTCTCAACATGATGATTATGATAAATGACAAATGTGAACAAATTACTTTAATTTTTATTTTCATTAAAAATGAATCACTTGAAATTATTCATTGAAAAAAAAAGAGACGTGAGAAAACGACTTTAAGCGCTGGCTAGTGTACTGAGTGACGTCACACGCTCAGCCAATCAGATGTCTTTCTCCAACTGGCGCTACCTTCTATTCTCTTTACATTGGATGAGCCTACTCTTTGCAGACAGGTTGATGAGATCGAATTGTTTTTAATATATGTAGTAGAGCTTAATGTTTTGTATCAGGTGTTTGTTAATACAATAAACTAGTCTTCTTTGATATTATTAGTGATTAGAAACAAGACGTTAAATACACCAATTGAGAAATCTGGAATTTACCCAATCCTTACTATTTTTTTGCTTGCATATACTCCCATATGTTCACATGGATGTCGATGAACTGAGAAACGTGAAATATGACCAGATTTTGCGCTTAGTTGAAAAATATTATTTTTAATAAATATATTGTTTGTTATTAGTGATATTACAACATAAAAGCTTATGACAATCTAATTTAATCAAAAAAAAATTGGAAGATTGTGGAGGGTGATTGCAAAAGAACTTTTCTAGCCAAATAATGGAAAATTCCTTGAATGAAAACTGTCAGGGAATCGAATTCAAGTCTAGATCGTCAGAGTCAGACATACCAATCAAACCCTCGAGAGTTTAACAAACTCTGCCGGTATGTGTCACCTACAAATAAATGCTATTTAAAATAGTTGGGGGAAAGGAATAATCATGATTATGGTTTGAGCAAATAATTGACGTAGATGTGTCATTCCTTGTGACCTAGGTTACTTTTAATACTTTTTATAGATTTGGGGACTAAATTGTTAGATTCTTAACGTAATATTATGACAACATAAAACTTATCAGCTAAATTAAACTATGGCAGTAACATTTAAAAAAATATATAAGTTAGTAAGATTTGCCTTGGAATGAACTTATAGGAAATACAAACTTTTGGTTGCTGTCAACATTTTACTACATTATTAGTATTCATTTTCGTGATATCTATTAAAAGAAATTACTGCCGTTCATATGACTTGAGTTATGAATACGTGAAAATATATATTTTGTAACTTTTCTAGCTGTCAGATAGGGTTATTCCTATTGAAATGAGACTGTGGCTATTCAAACTTAATCATAAATTTTAGTTATAAGGAGATAAAATGCACATCTACACAAATAGGCAGATATATCAATAATCATTCGTTCATTTAGTGTCCAAACACAAAGTTATATGAGAGAGAATTCTATGATGACAACCAAAGTAACAAAAAGACGTTTAAAGCCCACGTTAATCTTATTTATTGTTTCTGAAATGGAGTGAATCTGCATTTAGAGGTGTCAATTAGTTTCACACTCTCCCAGAACCTAGAGAAATTGAAGTCACATAGAATATTAAGTGCCTGTATCACTCCAGGCTAATAGTTATTGTTATTATTACTAGCACCACGTCTTACTACCCGTTCGGGCTATACGCACTTACGCTAATGTGTAATGGTAGGGTGACTGTGAGATGAAATGAAGGAACTACAGTTTAACGTGGAATCCGAACCACGAGTGGAGGCCTGGCGTTCCCCACATTCACAAGATGTCTTGTCAGAGGTGAAAGAAGGGTTTGGTAAAGCTAATAGTTAAAGCCTAGTACTCACTGGGCGATAATCGCTGGATAATTGTCAACATCACTCGCGCATACACCAAAGTGTATCCGGACACAAGTCTCCACCGATTTTAAGCGTCCACATCGAGCAACCGCATTTCCTCAGTCCCCTTTCAATTTACGATGGATCCGCACATCACTGCTGGTGTTGCTGCCACCTTTGTAATCATTACATGAGGCCAAAAGCAACCAAAGATAAAGGAAAAAAGACGTTTGTAGAAAAGGGAATTTTCAAAATGGGGGTAGATTATGGTAATTTTTTTTGTCAGGGCTATTTTTAACTGACGGGTGCTCATTAAAAATGTCTCAAGGATGACGAAATAATATTTCGAGGAGCTACTTTGTGGTGGAAGCCAAAATTACCGCTACATCACCAAGATAATACATAATGAACAAAAACCGTTTACTATTACAATGAATAAAAAATCATTTGAATAAAATTCCAAAGTTGCCCACCGATACTTGCGCGTGGGTACACACCGAGCGATATTCCCCAATATAGGTGAGAGACAAAACACTGACAACTTTCTTTGCTCTTTTAACGCCAGATACTTGGGCGATGTTCCCCATGTATCCAGACACACGGAAAACATCGGTGGATTTTATTTGGCAATTATCGTCCAGTGTGTACTAGACTTAGGTAGGTTGTAGGCTACAGCTTGAACCAGGCGTCCCATCTTGGTGTGGTAACCTTGAGTACTCATTGGAAAATAGTGGTTAGTGAGACAAGTGAAGTCATTTTACAATATATATATATTTTATAGTGAAAAACTTTTTGTAGTAGGCCCAATTTGATAAATTGAGAAAATCACACTTCAATGCGATAGCTGGTTTGAACTTAATCATTTATCTAATATCTCGGTTACCCACTTCAGTGATCTCAGAGACCAGTCTGCAAATTACAACTAGGACGGTGTTTGAATCCCGGTTAGGGGTAGGCTACTGAGGTGTTATTTTTCTAAATGGTTTATAACTCTCCTTCCACGCAAATGCAGGTATATGTTTATCTTTCTTATCTCCACCACATTGGCGTATAGCTCGAACGCCTGGTTATAGCTGTATTACCTCTTAAAGCTACGTGGTATCCGTGGGATGAGACGGGCTCTTGAAAGACGAGCTGAAGTATCAGAAAGAGTGATGCAATGATGAGCGAACAATATTTCGGACATTGTAAACAATTCTATGTTGTCAATTACTTTCCATGACACATATTCCCTAAGAGAAACCTCACAAAGGTTTCACTGTTGGTGTTTTCTTTAACACTTAAGGCTAGACAAATATAAAACGTTTTTGTCATTGGTCATTGTAAAGTAATTCTTGGAGAAATATATTTTCTCCTAGAAACAAAAGGTTTACTGAACAATTCTACATTGATCTTGATTCGCTTTAATTTAATCAAATATGACGTAATCAATAACATGTTTATTGATTGTTAAACACAAACATATTGGTTTGAAAACCCTGATATACTTACAGAAATGCACATTCTACTTTAATTAATCAAGTACAAAGCACAAGTATGCTAGCACGATTACTAAAATGTAGCAAATCGTTGATTGTTTAATTCCAGGCCTCCACCATGGTTCGGATCCCACGTTAAACTGTAGGTCCTCCATTTCATCTCAAATCACCCTACCAATACACATTAGCGCAAGTGCGTATAACCCGAACGGGTATTAAGACGCGGTGCTAATAATAATAATTTATTGATTGTTTGATGAGTGTTCAATGCAAGGGTCGGTCCTTACGCGCTTCCCATCCATCCGGAGCTGGACGTGTACTCAGCCCTTCAGGTGGTCCGCATCATCTGGGAGAAAGAACATCTACTAGAGAGGTTCAGAAGTTCCCTGGTGCTTTCCGAACTGAAACTCTACGAATGAGTGATAAAGAGCCTACCAATTCTGCCAGGACAGGTATTTTAACATACCTTCCAGGGATCTTCTACATTCCACAATCGAAACGAGACCCGCGGTCTTACCCTACCGAAGGAAATTGTGCTACAATTTTTATAGAACAAACCGTCATCCTTGACTGGGTTTGAACCCATAGACATCGGGTCCTGAGGTGAGAACTCAACCTCAAGACCACTGAGTTGAACTAATTATTTATTAGAAACACTAAAAATAATTCCGAATTTTTATATGAGGCTTATTTTTATAGTTGTGATGCAAGCCCGTATTTTTACTCAAGAGGATAGCTTAAACCAACTCTTAAGCTATGAAGAGCTTACTTAAGTCAAGATCCGAATAAAATACAATTTATATTTGAAGTTAAACTTAAATTGATATTCTTACAATTTGAATTATGTACATTTGAAATATCTTAAGAACCATTTTAAGTTTTGTTTGATATTACATATCATGTTATTTTACCATATTTAAGAATGAGCTAAGTTGATTTTCCTAAGGTGTTATTAGATCCAGAAACAAAATTTGGATATAAAAACTCCCAGAATAATTCCACTTTAAATTTACTTTAAATACTCATATGTTTCTTCTTAATAAAACATGATTGTTTAACATAAAACAAAAAATCATGCGAAGATAATTAACTTTTGAAAATTATTTAAAAGGGCCTATTATTTGAAGGCGTGTTGAGTTACTAATTATTGATATCAAGTCTATTTTATCATTACAACGTATCATTTTGTATGACGTGGGACTCAAATGGCAGTTTGGTACGAATGACTGGGAGGTAATCGAAATTCAAACCGTGGCCGTGGGCGAGAGAATGTTTTCCCCATCCTCTTTAAGACGGGCTCATTTAATTAAGCTATTAATATATTTTGTATTAAACATATCAAAAAACACTTAACCTCAAAGAAACGCTTTAGCTCCCAAATGAACAATAGAATTTGCAAGAGATTTTGTAGCTAAGTAGCAAAACAAACTTTTAAGCAAATATTTCAATAATTGTCGGTATTCTACTTCCCTGTACGAATGGTCTAAGGCAGCGTTGGCAGCATATTTTTCCCTTTAGCCCTAAGTGTAACGAATGAGAAGTGAGATTCACCACAACATGTAAAAATTGAGAAATAAGGTCTGTAAATAGAGCATTTAAAACAACACACATTTGGAACAAGTTTATTCAACGCATGTGGATTTTGACTTATCAGTCAGCCTCAGAAGAAATTTAAGAACTTTTATTCTAATTTAAAATAGTAGACAATTTAATGCAAAATTTGACAATACTTTTGCCTTACAATTTGCAGAAACATTTGATGAATATCTTAACTCAATGCACATCTAAACTCACAATCCAAATTGATATCAAATATTTAAGAATTGTATTTTGACGTGGAGAATGGGATTGTAGAGAATGTCGATTCACTCTCGCAAATGACTAGACTTTCGTTTACGGGAAAATTAGGGTTAAAATGAGTGTGTTTTATCATAAAAGATTTTTCACTCTTCCTCCTCATAAATGCTGGTACATTTGCACTTGATTAAATCTTCCTCATCCCTAACACATTAGTGTAATCAGTAGATACGAGTTTAAACTGAACGTTATTGTAAGATGAGGTGATTAAAAATCAATTTAAAAAATATTGGTATGGTTTATCCTGCGTGTGTACGTACCTATAGTTACGGACGTATTTAATCGGCAATCCTACTCTCTAAGCTACGAGGGTGGACAGTGGTGAACCCATTCAATGGAGGGTGGAAATGTTGGATTGTGACTGTTTCATGGCATTCAATTGTAAAAAACAACTAGAGATATAATTATTAAAATTAATAATAAAAAGTTAAATATTTAGTTAATTCTTTTATTCCAACTGACCTAGTGGTATAGTGATCAGAGCTTCTGGTTGCTGAACTAGAGATCCCGTGATCGATTTCCTGATGGTATCGGAGGATTTCTCTCCAAATATAAGTGATCCACATGGTCATTAAGATTTGGTTAATTAAGGGCTCCACTGAAAGTTTGTGAGACTAGTACATCCAGGCGTCTTCGAGTCAACGGTACATTAGTAGGCCTACTGGCTAATCTTTCCTCTAACTGAGCTAAAGATTTATGAAGCGTAGACCCGCCATTACTATTACTATAATAATAATTATTATATTATTAGTATTATGATTATTATAGTATTCTGGCCAGGGCCTCTAAGAGAGGTTTTATCAGGAAGTACAAAGTTTCTTTCGGGCCTCCATCCATTAAGTAATTAATACTATCTGAAAAAATAAAAGACATATCACAAAATTATATTTAGTTTATAATTTTATATCTAAAAAAAGGGAAAAATAATAAATCCCAAAAAAATTTTACCTCTACTAATACTTTAGTATTACTACTAGTAGACTAGTAGACTATTACTACTAGTGGAAATAGGATTGATAATCTTCAATTTATGCAAACATTTTCTGAGATCCCAGTAAACTCCCAGGCCCCTTTTAGAACCCCAGGCCCGGGTAAGATGTACCCCCTACCTCTACCTTCCATAGAGCCTGATATTGGCCATTAACTTACTGGTTTTTTGGCATGATACCTAATGTTTAATGAGAAAATAATTTTGTAAATATGGTTTTCCTCCATCCTACCAAACAAGTGCAAGTGTATTTTCTTTAAACTGGCTTCGTCGTATTATTTTGGGTTAAGTCATAGTAGGCGTGTATAGCACAATTATTAGGGTTTGTATAATACGGAATGTCCCATCCTGGATTAAGGGCGCTCAAAGCTCTAGATTTGGTTTAGCTGGGGGATGGAGTGGCTATGGGAGTGATGGGGGGGGGGGG
>CABFVX010000046.1:149758-199545 GCA_902151425.1 Timema shepardi
CAAACAAAATCAAATCAAGCTTAAATTTACCTATACGTAACTTTGAATCTAAAACTAAAATTTATTTTAAAATTACAAACTTAACAAATGAAAATTCTAGCGGTAGGCGGGGGAAAGCCCAATGGTGCTTCCATCTTTTAGACATTCTATGGAGATATCTGTAGTGATTATGGTTATAATATGTCGGTGACCAGGCGGTCTAGGGGTAAGGTGTCGGACTTCTGTACTTGGGGTCCGGGGTTCAATCCCTGGTCCCGGCTCAGATTTATCTAATTACCAAACCCTCCCTTCACCTCTGACAAGACGTGTATTAATCACAACTTGTGGATGTGGGGAATGCCAGGTCTCCACCATGGTTCGGATTCCACGTTAAACTGTAGGTCCTCCATTTCATCTCACAATCACCCAACCATTACACATTAGCGATAAGTGCGTACAACCCAAACGGGTAGTAAGACGCGGTGCTAGTAATAATAATATATTATATCTTTGAATTATTAAAATTTAAACTGAAACATATTTTTTTAGAGTATTTATGAAGTTTAAAATATAAAGGCCATTTTCTTGAAAAAAAATGTTTAATTTGTTATTCCCCAATTTGTCTCTGTATTTTTCAAATGAGTTAGATAAAAAGCTAACCGAAGTAGACCAAAACTAATAATTTTTATCATTCTGTATTATTTAATTTAGTGTGTATTGTGTAATACATATATTATGTACTTTAAATCTCTAAGATCTCCACATGCGATTAAATTAAAATGCAAATACAGTATTTTTTTTAGTCATTAAGGTATGCTTAGGCAGACATGCTATACACCGTACGCAAACCTATAGGTTGATTATAGAAAGCTAAGCTATAGTATATACTATTTGTGAATCGCGTCTTACTAACCGTCTAAGCCAGGGGTCAGCAACTGGTCGATCGCGATTGATGGGCCAATCTCACGGACATTTTAAATCAATCACCTTAAGAAACTTTAACGCCGTTAAAAGTCGATCTTTTTAGTCTCCCTAAGCTCACAAATTAATGTATAAATAACTTTCAAATAAAATTTGGGTGTGACCAAAATAACCTTTATCGGCCATAATACTATAAGAAAATCAAATATTTGAACACGAAAATGTAGCCACATTTTATTTATTCTATAAATTTTCTTCTAGAAAGTTTGGTACACAAGCGATGGAGGAAAAATTGACATCAAGGATTATATATGATGTATGATTTAAAAAAATGTAAAAACAGAATGAATAAACGATGGGTGATCGCGGGACATTTGATAAATTTATGAGTCGATCGTGGCCCCAAAAAGATTTCTGATCCTTGATCTAAGCAATACGAACAACCACATTAATAGGATAGAGAGTAATAAGGGGAATATAACTTCAATGCACCCTCCTGGATTTGAATACCGGCCTACACATCACCAGCAAATCTGACTAAATGAGGTTGAAACCTTAGCCCGTATGCCCATGGATGCGAGTTTGGTTTTGATATAATTTTCTATTAATCAGTACTAATAAAAAGTGTGAGAGTTACAAAATAAGTAAATAGGCCTAAATAAAAATATACACCTTGTTATAGCACCATGTCATACTACCTCTTCGGGCTATACGCATATAAAATAATTACGATAATTGTTAAGGATTAATAAGGTTGACCCTAGAGGAAAATGTTACCATATTTGCATAGAAGTAGAGTGGAAAAAACATTTTGGAAAAGCCACACTCTCTGCATCTAACCAGGATCCGAATCCGGATCTCTCCGTCATCGTCAGTCCAGTCTATTGTGAGAGTGAGGCCTTAGACCATTCTAGCACTGAAGTGGGTGCAAATTAAATACAAATTTTAATTTATTTATATATACATGTTATATGGATATATATATTTACAATAACTAAAAACTAACAGAATCACATTTTATCCACATGTTGGACAATAATTGTTTGTCAATGCTAAAATAAAAACCATCTCAAAATTCTTAATTTATCAAATGCAACACCTTTCAGCAAATTCAGTTTTTTTCTAAGCTTATGAACTTAGTATGTGTCAATCAAAACGGGAACTCTTTGTTGAATTGAGATGGTGGCCGGCGCTGAAGACATGATTCTACCGCTGGATCAAGCCCCACTTCCCGACATCTGGTTCTTTACCTCTCCGCTCAACGCTTTGTCCTTGTTCTGAGTTAGATATTACACTGATATAGGTAGTCTATAACGTTGGGGTCGAAACTCCTGAAAGTTTAGGGTTTTTTGATTTATTTTTGCAATGTAGCAAACATAAATTAATACCTATATTTTATTCTTGAGAAACTATCTATATATATTCCCGATAACTGACATGCTCACTCTGTTGCGTCGGTCTGTAAGGAGACATGTTAGTATTAATCTGTTTTTAGAATAGATACTAACTCAAAATAAAAACTAGATATTTTGTTTGTAGAAATATATATTGACCGTTATAAGATAATTGTTTTCATATTTACATTTTAACAAATTTTGTGTATAACGATATTATTATTATTTGTATATAAAATGTGTGTTTATGTGTATCCTTATTTTATATTCTATTAAGTGATCGTAGGGAGTAGGTAATTAAAAATAAACTACGATATGTCATATAAACAACAATGTAAACGCTTTATCAAAGTATAAATTCACGTTCTACAATATCGTAAGAGATACATTAATTTTCTTCGATCTATTCAAATATAAATACAAACCAAAGGGTTCGCTATGATGAACACATGATAACCTCTATCCGCAGATGCTGGCACAATATTGGCTAACTAACAAACGGCAGCCGCTCGGTCGGTATCGCTCGATTGTGGGCTGATGCTATGAAATTGTTGTTTTTTAGTTTTTACTATAACGTTATTTTTAATCTTCATCTCATTTGTAAAGAAAGATAAATTTATAAATTTTCAAATTTGTTATAATAACTAGTGTAATTTAAATAATAAAAGACGAAAAAGTATATATTTTCAATACTAGAATAGAAGCAAGTATTAGACAAGTTTTTTTTCGAAATGAAATTTAAATCTTTTGCGTCAAGTATTTCATAATGGAGTAATTGTTTTCGAACTAGGTTATATATACTAGTATATTTGTTGCTAAAATAAGTATAATCTTTATTCAATCATTTCAAAATGTAGCTATATCAAAAAGCCCTTCTCTAATTTTTGGATTATACCCTCTATACGAAATCTCAGGATAGTAGAACAAGCTGTTTAGTTTTGCCAACTTAAACCTTTGAATTAAAAATGCAATTTCTTCCATTTGGTTTGGACCTTGATTGATTTTATTTTAATAACACACCCTTTAAAGAGTTTTCATAGGTTACTTCAAGAGCTTTAGAGAATTTAGCAGAGAAATTTAATTTTGTGTCTTTAAAATATTAATTTCTTTCAATTAAGTTTAAATTAAAAACATATAAATGCTAAAACAACTGAATACAAATTAATTAAGCTTGGATACATTATTATTATTATTAGCACCGCGTCTTACTACCCGTTCGGGTTATACGCACTTACGCTAATGTGTAATGATAGGGTGATTGTGAGATGAAATGGAGGACCTACAGTTTAACGTGGAATCCGAACCACGGTAGCTTGGATACTGTTTGCTGAACATCTTTAGGAAAGTCACATTATACACCCAGGAATATTTCTACACTCAAGATTATTACACTTTTCTGAGAAACATATGTGCCTTTCTCAATAAAGGAGATATTTTGTTTGCACACATGAAATAATGAAAAGTAGCTCAATTGTCTGAAGTGAGTACAGTGCTAATTGAAAATTCTTGTAATGAATACAACCAAATAAGTACCCTCCTTGTTTACATGTGTTACACTACCGTAATAAAGCAATTAATCAAATATTTGTAAAAAAAAATTTCATGGACACCTTTTTAAACACCTCCCGCATGACTAAACTCAAGCGAATAGATAGTAAAAGAATAGCGTGCTAAGTCGACACATAAGGGAAAAACGATAGTTGGTAGGCCTACGACTTAAAATAAGATAAATATTGAAAAATATTATCAAAAAAGGGCTGGTGAACAAAAAAATCGTTTAAATAGTAAGATAAAATGAATATAAAGTTTAGTTTTTGAGTAGCCTATTGTTTAGTTTCACGCGTCTTTCAAAGTTTAAGTAGTCTATATTTGATAGAGGTATATTTTAATTTCGATTTCCAACTAAAGCAAGAATAGGAAAACGTAGGATTGAAAGATATTCATGGTAAGAGTTGGGTAACTGATAGTTAACATTTCTCTACCCCTTCAGTTGAGAAACTCATGCTAATACTCAGTCAGTAAATTGTTGACATTTCGCCTGCTGTCCAGGAATTTAAAACTCAATATATACATAACAATAACTTTGCCGGTATGGATGTGAAATGTGGTTTCTTACGTTACATGCCGATAAAACAAAAATTAGGTTGTTCGTAAACAAGTTTCTTATGAAGACAATTGGTCCAAAAGGGGATGAAGATATTGGAGAGTTGTGGAGGTTACATAATGATAAGTTGCATACCATGTACTCTCAACAAGATTTTTGGGGATAATCAGATCTCGTGGATTACGGTGGGACATGAAGTGTGTATGGGAGAATCTAGAGCCTTGTTCAAAGTAATGAATGGCAATCCCAATGGAAAGAGACTATTAGCAAGACATAGCCACCGATGGGATGATAAAATTATAATAGAGCTGAAAGAGATATGGTGTAATGAGGTGGACTGGATAGAACTAACTCAATATATGGGTAGGTGGTATATTTTTGTAAGTACAGCAATGAACTTTCAATTTCCTAATGCCAAAGAATAAGTAAGTAAATAATACCGTTATATAATATAGAAAATTGGTGACCTGGCGGTCTAGGGGTAAGGTGTCAGACTTCTGTGCTAGCGGCCGGGGTTCAATCCTCGGTCCCGGCACAGATTTATCTAATTACCAAACCCTTCCTTCACCTCTGACAAGACATCTTGTGAATGTGGGGAATGCCAGGCCTCCACCGTGGTTCGTATTCCACGTTAAACTGTAGGTCCTCCATTTCATCTCACAATCACCCTACCATTACACATGAGCGTAAGTGCGTATAACCCGAACAGGTAGTAAGACGCGGTGCTAATAATAATAATTTCTCTTGAAATAACCACCCTCATAAAACAGCGTGGTTAGTATTTCTCAATTATTACGATCTGAAGTTGAACAAACTTTTCCAAATACTTCGAACCTATTGTTGGATTCCCTGTCTCAATTAATCTTATATTACTAACACATTTTGTAGACGTGAACGTAATAAAATTGTTCTTTTAAATGATATAGCCTAGCAACGTGGATAAATTAATTGATCTACTCCTTTAAAACCCTATAAGTTTTTAAACTTAGAGAGTACTTCTAATTTAACTAAGTGGTCCTATTTTTTCACAAGCTCAAAACTAAAACGAAATGAATATCGTGACGAACTTATATTATGCCTACCCATGCTTTTTAACAGTCAATTTGAAAGTAAACAAAAAAAGAGTTTTGGAATACACCTCACTAGCACAAAAAGATAGCTCCCATGCTAACTGGTTGTATGTCCACCATTTATTGCCATGCTCTTGTGGTAACTAGAGGTACTAAATTGTAGTCCAAGTATTCTCACGATATTTGTTTGCTCTCTTTTTTTTTGTCCATTAATTGTATTGTATATAAAAACAAAAATAATAATAATGCCTTGCTATTAAAAGTGTCTAGCAAATAAAATCTTATTTCACAAATATAGTCTTAGTAGAGGATTTTATTCAAATTATATTACTGTGTTGGTATTTCAAGGGTAAAGTTAAGTATAGTGAAATAGTGGGTTTAACAAATGTTGACATTTGTATTGTAGTGACCATTGAAATAATAATACGTTTCATAATAGTACATTAATTTCTCATAATATTTTGTTCAAACAAAAATATTTAGTGGGAAATAGTAGTTTATAAATATGGGAGTATGGCATGCATAGTTAATTGATGATATGTTGTCTTTTAAAAATTTCAAGATAGAGTATAAATATGAACAGAATTTTATATATTATTATTATTATTAGCACCGCGTCTTACTACCCGTTCGGGTTATACGCACTTACGCTCATGTGTAATGGTAGGGTGATTGTGAGATGAAATGGAGGACCTACAGCTTAACGTGGAATCCGAACTACGGTGGAGGCCTGGCATTCCCCACATTCACAAGATGTCTTGTCAGAAGTGGAGGAAGGGTTTGGTAATCAGATAAATCCTTGCCGGGACCGAGGATTGAGCCCCGGCCGCTTCAAGAGAAATATTATATTTTTGAATATTGGTTTGATATTTTTTTATATGTATTTACCATATTTGCTAAAATAGTAGGATACGTATTTTTACAACAAAAAGTTGAAACTATTTTGTTGAATAGTGCAAATATTCCTAATAGATTGAAATAAGCTCCTACATCCTATTATTTTGTTTCAATAAATAAAGTTCAATTTTAAGGAGCCATGTCAATTGATTCTTACAGCTTTATAATGTTTCCATGTTTAATTAGAGAGCTTAGTAATGGATGTCCAAAAAGCATCTTTAAACTCATACTCTAATGACGTAGTGTGTACTGTACGTTGCTATACACGTTAGACTATTTTTTAAATTATAGCTCTTGCTGTGACATAGAAATAGTTTGTGTTCGTATCCCACCTGGTCACTTGAAGGGGAACTTTATCGAGAAAGCAAAAGCTATCCGGCCCACGTAATTCAGGGATAGCTTGACTATGAAATCTTTAATAGTCTTAATAATACTAATACTAATAATGATTTCCTTTATATGGAACAGCCTCGGTGGCTGCATGTTCTAAGGCGTCACGGTTGCAATAGACTAGGCTGCCAATGACATGGATATAGGAGTTTGAATTCCCCAATAGTTAAATACGTGGATAGCCCAAACGGGTCGCAAGACAATTTGAACAAAATTGTATATATTTATTTTAAACACGAGTGTGCACTAATAGAATATTGTTGGTTACCCAAGAGGCTTAGCTTTAATATTGTGTATTTTCCAGACCTCTTTATGTGAGTAAAGCTGATTCTAACCACGTTGGATAACTAGGTATTTAACAGTCAACACACGGATTGACACTAAAGCGTAATACTAATAATACAGCACTAGTAGTAAGTAGTCTAAGAGGGACATTAGTTATTTTTAGCGTTTAACTATATTTTCTTACAAATATACATCTGACCAATAAAATAAGTCACTAGATCTACATTGATGTATTCGTACGTCAGGCGATATATGTAGTGGTCACTTTAGATAGAAAAAATAAACCCCTATGAAATAACAATAAATATAATGGATTCAAAAGCCAAGTTATGATTGTTAATAACGCTTATAGCCGCATCTACATCTCATGTTATTTAAATTGAAAGATTGCAACTGGACACAGGAATCGAGTCAGGGAACTTTGAATTAGTACTCCAATGCACTAACCACTGAGCTACCCAGGAGTAGTTAGATATCGTTGTTGTTGACAGCAAAAAATACGTTTTTATTTTATAAAAGGCCCTCCAAATGTCTATTCGAAAGAAAATCAAGGTATAGTTTGTTTAGACCTAAATGGACACACTATATTATTTTCTTACGCCTTCAATAAACAAATTAATTTATTCAAACACTTCCCTCAAATTGAATTTCCTTCATTTCCGTTTAGTAATAAGACCCGATTTCAATTTATTAAATAAATACCAGATATTGAGAAAAATCATTAAGTTAAACTATTTTTATTTTATTTTAATTAACCTACGACTAAATTTTATAGCAAGAAATACTCCATTATATGAATTAAACGTCTGAGTGGCGGATTTCAACGTCGATTATTGAAAAACATAGGAATAAAATATTTTCAATTAGAATCCATCCAATTCACTAACAATCCTAGATTCTCCCTGATTTCATCCCTATCGGTGCTCCAATTCTATTGGTCCTAATTGGGGGTTTGAGACTCCCCTACTCCCCCACCCTCAATAGTCCATTTACCTTAACCGCCATTTTGGAGTGTTATCAACGGGAACCTAGACGTGTTCGAGAAATGGAAGGTAGACTTGACGCAACACGATTTAAAACCTGTTGGCGTTGAGGCCATGTCAACGCGTTGATAATGTCGCTTACTTGACACGCAACATCGACTACATATGCACCACCTTTTTTTTTATTTAGTCACGACAAGCCACCAATCCCAGGTAAAATTGTTATGCGTGGTCCACAGATTTAAATATTAATATTTCATTATAAAGAAAGGAGAAACCTTTTTTTATTATTTTTTTGCTAGCAAATAAGCATTTTAATCATCGTGGAAAGGTGTCAACATGTCTCGTCAGACATGATACATTGTATTTAGATGCACTTAGCACTTAAAAAAAATATAAAATGAAGTCCAAATGGAATGAATTACGCGTCAAAAAAAACATTTGCAATTCATGTTCTGGGGGAATATTTGCTATTTCATTGAGAGAAACCACTTTGAAGATTTAGATTATATTATAGTAAACATTTAAATATCTTAGTAGGGGTTTATGTTTAATTTTATGTAATATTACATTACCAATGGTGAGCTACTGTATTATTAAAGATTTTTTTTTATCTCGGGAACATTATATCTAAAAACACTTTTGTATGTCATTTTAGATTATTTTATTTATATACTATGTGTTCATGATAAATAAAAAGAATACCAATATTTTAGATTATTTTTATGACCTATATTTTTTAAGGCTTTCACGGCCAGTGTTTGAATTAAAATAAGAATTGGTAAAACTCGTGTTAAGCTATGCTGAATTCAGTAAAATTCAAGGAAGAGTGAGACTCATAAATTTTTTTTATCGCCATTTTGACCATACTTTAAATTTTCAAAATACATTATTAAAATCAAAACTTGTTTGCACCCCTTTAGGCCCAATATAAAATTAAATTACCGTGGCTTGTATACAAAATAAATCAGTCTAATAGAAGTAATCGCGGAAAAATAGACGCTAATATAATATCACAGAATCCTACATTCTATATAAATGTTTCCCAACTGGTGGTCCACAGACTAATATCGGGACATGGGCTCGTTGATGTAGGTGGCAAAGTTTAATTGTATTCCTAATCAGGCCGTAGAAAGCTAGCTTTTAAGGGGGTAACCCTTATACAATGTTACTATATCTTTAGTGAATAAATTTTTTATACAAATATATGGACCCGCCTAGGGGGGGTTTCATCAATTCCAGAAGAGGGAACAAACCCTTGTATCTAACTTTGAAAAATAGGTTGGTAAGGTAACGTTGAATGAAATATCTACAAACTCAATATACCTACAATTTTTTTTTTTTTGCTAAACGAAGAAATATCTATATTTATGCACACACATAGTTCTACATATTATGATATAGCTTAAAACTATAAACACTTTATTATTTAAATTGTTAAATCTCTCATTTTGATGGTCTCTTCAAATTAGAAAATAAATGGTCCAAGAATAAATTCTCAGTGGAAATATACAGTAGCCTATATAGTATGATAGTCTTTATATAAGTCACTTTAAAGAAAGACAATCAGACAACTTTTTCTCAAAATATTAGAAAAATGGGCAGCTTAATATTAAATGTGCTAAAATTTAGTTTAGAAATGAATATATGGTCAGTTAGGACTATGATAAATAACATACTTTCTTTAATAAATAGATTAGTACAGGTAATTATTAATTAAATGTACTATTATTTTTCACCGCGTCTTACTACCTGTTTGGGTTATACGCACTTACGCTAATGTGTAATGGTAGGGAGAGTGTGAGGTGAAATGGAGGACCTACAGTTAAACGTGGAATCCGAACCACGGTGGAGGCCTGGCATTCCCCACATTCACAGGTAATTATAAAGTTAGAACCATTTATAATCTCATATTAAAGCTTATTTGGAAATTGAGAATAATTATTTGAAAATGTGCCCTAATAGGGATTATAGTCGCGGAACCTTGATTTAGCATATCGCTCTTCTAAACAATAGGTCAGTTATTAAAGCATTGGGGCGAATAAAATAAAGGTCTTTGGTTGAAAACATCGTTAGGCAATATCTTACTACTAAACTAAGAGAAAACAAATGGTTAAGGCAATTTTACTTAGTTAAAAGTCCTATTGATTTTATTATAGACCTAACCCCATATATATAGATAGATCGATAGATAGAAAGAGAAAGTCTATATATCCTAAATCTAATTAGATGTGGTCACAGATATAATACAGGCATATTTGAAATTGAATTTGAAAAGGATATTAAAAATGATTAATTTTGACATTTTATTAGTTAAGCTTACGTAGCTAATCGATGGTATAAGGCACAATTTATGCAAAAGATTGAACTGACAATGACGGGGAGAACAGGGTTCAAATTCTTGTTTGGTGTCCTGAGGGTGTTTTCAATAAATAGTTCTTCTTTCTTGGTCCAAATAGACGTGGGTACACTTCCTCTAAATTTAACCTCACGCGTCCCTTACACATTAGAATTGTTAGTACAGTAGCCCCATGGCTTCTTTGGTGCTGACTGACAGCTCACAGCTGACAGCTGATGGCTTTGAAAAGTTACCAGACCAAATTATGTATCCCTACGCCGAACCAAATAATCTGCAAAAACATGTGTTTAGCAGCTGTCACTTCTGACAGTAAAAATTTAGGTATATACCAAAATGTTTATTGTCGGAAGTCAGCTGTGAGCTGTCAGTCAGCACCAAAGAAGCCACGGGGCTACTGTACAAACGTGTAGAACCCAAACCGGGTAGTGAAACGTAGTGACGAAAAAAAGGCTTTAGGCCTACTTAAATAAAGGTCTGCATGACAAAGAGTAGGCCTCAAAGTAATTTATAAACTATTCTTAAACTAACTGAAATAATACAATTCCTTTGATACCGAAAAAAAAGTGATTAATAATCTATCAGTTTAGATCTAGAATATTTCTAGTCTTAAGGGTCTTTCAATTTGCGGACCAATTAGAAGATGACCAAAACTTACAAAAAATCACTCTACGCAGATTACAATCTACAAAGAAGCACCTCCAACAGAAGCTAACAAAGACACATCGATATCGTCTAGTAAGTAGTTACTGCCGACTGAAAGAACATTTCGATGACAAAAAAAATATACATAGGTGAAAAGATGCCCAAACTTCCTTCCCGTTTTTTTAATTAATACACACTCTGATTTTTTTTTAGTAATCATCGATTTGTACTACAAATATTAATTTCTTCCTAAATATAAATAAATTAATTATTTCTTCAATTGCATTTCAAATAATAATGTCAGGTCTTAATGTAATATATCTATTTGGAATGGATATAATTCAACCACAAATATGTTGGTATACATTTATTTTTTATTAATATGTAAATAATTTATCGAGGATATTATTTGTTTAAAAAATCTAAAGAATCGCTAATATTTTATAAATTAGAAACACTACATTATAATATATAACATGTAGTTATACTTATTTTGGCCATATTTTTATTATATTGGTTAGATAATCCAAATAAAATAAAACGTAGTTTAAAACGGTAATTTGGAGGTTACCTTTTTGTTTAATCTAACTTTTATAAACCAAAAAGCTATATTATTATTATTATTATTATTATTATTATTATTATTATTATTATTATTAGCACCGCGTCTTACTACCCGTTCGGGTTATATGCACTTACGCTAATGTGTAATGGTAGGGTGATTGTGAGATGAAATGAAGGACCTACAGCTTAGCGTGGAATCCGAACCACGGTGGAGGCCTGGCATTCCCCACATTAAAAAGCTATAGCGAAAAAAAATAGTTTATTTATATTTTGATCTTAATAAGTTAGCCTGTAAGTTTAATATGTTGATTAATAATGTAAGCATTCATAATTTTTGTGGTGACAGGGCTACGCCATGTTGATAACATAATAATTAACGTTGAGAAATTCATCAAAAAAAGAATAATGGAACAATTACGAGTCCTTCGAGAGTAGTTGGTGTCGGTTGGATTTAAATTCGTAACTAACCATGAAAACGTTTGAGAATTTACTATGAATGTGTGACTAATCACACACTTTTTTAATTAGTGTAAACTGAGGTGTTACGGAAGTATAGGCAAGGAGCACTATATATTGGGTGATATCGTTCCATGTAAGCAAGATCTAACCACCGTTGTATAATTGTTTCAACTAAAAGACGTTTCTGTGTTTTAGAATTAAAATTTGTTCTTAACGCGATTGTTCAAAATTAGTTTTTAATTTTATTTTTTACCACGTCAGGACTACATGCGTTTTAATTAACATTGTGTATTAATGGAAGAGGGAGTTATAATTAACGTGAAATATACCTGAGTTTGCTTGAAGGACAAGTGGAAAACTATTTATAAATACAGCCCTTAGTATATCAGGCGCGAATTCAAGCTCTGACCACACTGCCATTGGCAAGTCAGACTCACAGTAAGTGCCTGACATTTAGCCCGAGTTCCCACCGATGAGGTTTAAATACTTATAAAGTTGATGATTACCACGTCATGCTCTTAATCCTCCTGAATTATTAGCGGTTGGGGTCATCCCTACTGTTCGAATCTTGAAAATTAAAACTCTCCTTTTGAGTGAAAATCCAGATCCAGACCTCTTTGATTAAGATATTATTTGGCTCTCACAACGAACATTTGGAAAAAACTGTAGGCGCTATACAATTTTATAAATTATATTTTAACAAATGGTGTTTAGTCATTGAATAAAACCCTAAATTATTATTTTGATAACGTGAACTATTCCACGTTTAAGATTGCAATTAAACGTTTGATACATCGTCCTTTATCAAAGTATTGAAAGTATTATGTAAGAAATTAATATTAATTTCCTGTTTTATTAATATTTATTTAAACATTTAATCGTGGGCAATCAACTATAAGAGCTGTTGTAATTTATTATTATTATTAATTTTATAGTAATAAACTCGTTGATTTTTGTTTAAATGCTACTTTTAAGCAAAATAGTATAAAATGTTTAGTTTATAATATAGCTTAAGCTTTATATAAATTTTACGAGCCTCCGTAAATTTAGAGGAAAAATAAGTAGGACCTACCTAAGTGCTGAATTTGAATAAATAACTTAAGAAATATTATTTATTTACATAACCAATATTGATTTTAAAATTATAATCTATATCTAAGGCAACTTTTAAAGTTTCTAAGACCACGATTAATTTGTACAATCAAATTATTTTTAATTAATGCATTTTATATAATTTTCTGAAATAACTTATCAATAAATAAAAAAATATCAAATAAAATAGTGATCTAGTACGTTAATGGAAAAAGTTATTTTTTAAACATTTATATCAAAGAGAGTCTTAATTGTGATTGTTGGTCGGGGACAATGTCATGTTAATAAACAGAAGAGCTTCTTGATCCCTCAACCGACACCTTGAACTCCTCTACTTTCACCCCCAACCCAATCTCACCCCCAACTCCTTTCTACAACCCTTAGCGGGAGTACGACGTCGCGTTAAGCCCTACAGCAAATGCGCCGGTGCACCGCGGCGCGGCAAATCCCACCACTAAGACGCTAGCCCATTATTGGCTTTAATTTGTAAAACCAACAAAACATCGCTCGATGATTTACAGACCAAAACAGCTTTAAACTAAAGTGTTGCAACAGTAATTTGAGCTTGTCTCTAATTAGATCTAGGTTGCATGTACTCAAACCCTACGTTTTATGTCGGCGTGTGTCTATTTTTAAATGCTTAACTTGTAGCCCACTTTGAAAATACAGAAATATATCAGCACAAGACTTACAAACTCACTTAATCTGGTGGAGTGGGTGCCTGCAACTATCCCTATACACAGTATCCTAGAGTCACATTGTTTGTATTCCAGTGATGAATATTTATGCACATAAAATACCTTACCAGCCAGATTTTATTGGACATGTGTCCTCTAGACTTAAAATCATATCTAGACAGCGTGAATTCACAGATGGGCAAGTCCTTAAGGGTGCTACATGGGAGAGCATTTATAAGCGTAGAAAAAAGTTTAGAAATCCCAGATTATTTATTAACTATTCTATTAATTTTTAACATTGTTTTAACCAAAATGTAGGCGAAAGTTCTGACTTACTTAATACCCGATAAAACAATTCCACATTAGCTTATTTTCTGTTGTGACCCTATCAAAACATGATATTATTTGATAGCGGAAGGCTACATCTAGGTAATAATCTTTTGAATTAATCTCAGAGGTACAGTACACATTTTTATGTAAAGTGACGCTGAATTTTTTTAACTTTAAATTTAAAATTTTTATCCGGTCAGAAATCTGCTGATAGATCTCGCTTACATATTGTTGAAAATATATTTAAAATATTGAACAAATTCTTAAATAATGTGCGATTTCTAAATGTATGCAAAACGACTGAGTGCTCTACCATTAAATAGTAAACTAATGAGGTATATTGCAATAACAAACACCCAATTAAAATTATTTGAATGGCTATAGATAAATAATTATTTTTAAATTTTATCTAAGTTATTTCCTATGGACAGTTTAGAAATATTTCATCGAATTTGTCAAGACATGGTGGTAGGTCTAGATTGAAATTATTTCTACTTTTAATGTATTACGATTTTATTTATTTGGTCATAATTAATAGTACTCTTCAAAAACTAAACCTATATTGAAACAATGTATCTATAATTTATATAGTTTTTGTGAGAGAGCTTCATTTAAAAATAAGCTATATCAGGAAATCGAGTGTCTCAATAAATAGGTTATTAACTATATAGTCTATATAGATCCATATTTTTAATAATTTTACTAATTTCCATTTTATATATATAATGGAAATACAATTTAACGGGCTTATTTAAGTATATTTTCTATAACCTTATGTATATTTATATCTTATTTGAAAACTTCTGGAAGTCTTATAATATTTTAACTATTTTATCTGAGTTGTAGGGATAGAATAGTTCGGCAAATAAAATATCTTTAAGAACTCATAGCAAATTTAAAATAAAGATTATTTGGTGGTTACATCTGATAAAATATAATTTTTATTAATATAATGTACAGTAGGCTTCATACGCTAAAATATTTTCATTGAATGAAAATATACAACTGAGGTTTGATTTGAGTCTTAACTAATCAATATAATTATTATATATTGTAAATGAGATGTCAAGAAATAAGATACATTTTTAGTACTATCCAAATTAACATAGTTTTATTGTTTTTCATAAAGTGATATTAAGTTAAAAAAAATATATTAAATTACTGTATTCTGGAAGCCCTACAGGTAATAATGAAGATTGAAAAATACACAACGATTAAATTATATCCTTTTCCTACCTCCTGTTTCTAAAAAAAACAAATAAATAAAACAAGGCATCAAGAAGCTAGGTAGTCGTTTCAAGCTACAAACCTTTGGGAGAATGAAAAAAATAAGATAAAAAAGGTAATGATTTATTTTTTAGTTTTTTGGTGGGGAGGTAAGAAAACATGTTATTTTTAGGCCTATATGATTATAGGTCTTACTTGTATGATGAGGAAAAATTGATTAATTTAAAAGAAGAAAATTTACTGCGATGAAAGATAAATGAAGTCTCAATTTGGTAATAAAACGTTGAGGTAGAATTTTGAAATAATGATAATATAACAAAGAGTTAAGTAGATGCAGAGAATATTTTCTAAAATATATAAATATGATAAAAGGAACATTTTCATAGGGCAAGATATGTTTTCGAAATTTAAGAATCAAACAGTTAAATAGAGCCACCGAATTAATATAAATATATATAAAATTAATGTGTTGATATGAATATATTGAAATAAACGTTTTTAATATAATATATCTCCAAGAATAAATTAATGAATTTCTGGAGAAAACCTGAATTTAGTCTGCACATTGTATAAGTACAGCTTATTATAAACGAATTAATCAAAACTTTGCTATAATAATTGAAAATTAGCCTTTTTTTACTTGATTGAATACGACTCTACGGAAACCCAAATTGGTTTACCTTATTTATGAAAAGGTAGCAAGAATAAGGATTTTTCCTAATTTTGTAATAAATTAAAAAATTTAGAGCAAATTTTAAGATTTAGAATTATCTAGAATTAATAATACTTATTATTATTATTGTAAAAACTATCCCTTGTATAATTTAAACAACAATGGGATTTATTGTAGAGTATTTAAATACTCTTAATATAATTATAGAAATATATTATATTTATAAATATCAATCGAATCTAGCTGCTTTGTAAATATCCTTTTACAAATTAATTTTCCCGCCCTTCCTACCTTCCAAATAGAGCTACGTTTGTTTTATTAATAAGGTAACTGCATGGTTATTATATAAGTTTAAATATAGAATTCCTATTAAAATGAGTTAATAAATATAATCTTATGTTTGATTTAAATGGATAACGTGGATAATATGAATAATTTAATTGGGCTGGGAGCATTAATTCGTTCAAAATTAATAGATACAACTCTTCTCTTCACTAGATTTCTTCAACAAATAAGTTTCTTAGGCTATGTAAACCTGAGCTGAAATATATTTTAAGGACTGCTTAACCTCTGGCCAACGAGGCTTATTAAGATTACGAGATATCTGAAGCCAAACTAAATTGAGTAATAATGTAAAGGTATGGATATTAAAAATTCCATATCACATAAAATCTACGCTCATTTCAGATATAAAATAGCCCATCATTGATACATAGAAACTAATATTCTTAATTTATATGAGAGTTAGTTGAAATTTTGATTAACAATTTATTACGTTTAGTTTTATCTAAATTGGAGACACAAATAGATAGCATGAATAACATTAAACAATTGAGATTGACAAATGTAAGTTTATGTATATAATCATGTTATTACGATATTATTTGCCAATTTGATATTATAAAGCCTAGCTAGCATGACAATCAGTTTTATTCTTTTAAAAATTTTGGCTCCACTGCAAAGCCCCCCAATTCTCACTTGGATACAATGACATGTTACTCATCTATTGTCTGAAAAGTTGCAAAGAACGATTAGGCTTATAGTTATTTTCTTATATTTATTTAGTTCATATTTCTGAAAATAGAGCAACTTATATTTTTTTTGCCTAAACTTTGATAATTTTTAACTATATTCTTGTATATTTTTAAAGGATTTGAAGTAGCTATCCTCTATATACAAATGCATATTCCCTCTATCGCTAATCTGTAAACAGATGAGGTTAAATATTATATATTTTTTGATAATAGTTTCCATATGATCTAAATTAATAAATAGTTCATCGCTTATTAATTACAAATGTTCTTCCATAACGTGTGAACTTTTGGCAACTTTCTGATGTAATTTTTGGATGTTACACTTTGAGATGTATTTGAAATCAATTTGGGAGTGATGGTAATGGAATGTAGACCCTAACCCTAAAAGTATTTAAACACAAGTTCTTAGTTAGAAATTTTAACAACTATTTACACCTAATAGGGTGCTATATTTTAAGGCATTTTTAATAATTCCAAAGAGTTTAATTGTCAAATAAAACGTAGAATTGTATTGGTGTTTAATGAAACTTCTTAAGAAATATATATACTTTACAATGCTCTTAAGCATTTAAAATAACGCCACATGGAAATTGTTCGTATAAACCAATAAATAATCCAATAACACATTACAGTTTATACCAAAAAGCTTGAATTTTAATCTCTTGATGTCAATTAAAATTGTCCAATTAGTTTCTAACAAAAACTTCCGCTTACCATAGAATCGGTACAAGCTAAGCTAAGTACTTATTTTGGCCGGTTGTGCAGAAATAACTGTGTTTGGTTTTTGAAGAGGTGTGTATCACTGTCTAGGAATGTGTTTATCAGTGCTTAACCTCTCTAAAACACATGTCGCTTTATTCACGACCCGACACTTAGCCCCAATGGATGACGGTGGAACATTTCAAATTCCTGAGCAGTAACAACAATCTCTTAACTGTCTGGAAAAGTTTTCGGTATTACCATCCAGATAGTTTCTATCATAACTAGACTATCAGTAATCTGTAATAATCGACCAACAACTCCATAAAGACCTGGCCCATAAGGCTAAATTTGGACCCAAGCTATTAAGTGAACTATTTATAGCACCTAATCGTTGCTGTTAGAAAAAAACATTATCATATTAAATAAATTTTCTACTAAAAACAAATCACGTATTTCTAAGGGAAATCACGGTTACCACGTCTCTTTGCATTTAAAACAACATATGAAACAAATTGAAAAAATGAAATGTCAAGTCATGATATACAAGTTACACGTTAACAAGGAATTACGTTGAATATATAACTAGAGGACAGATGGGAAATCTTACCTGCCCGACTTTGTGATCACCATCTCCGTGCCTAGCTTGTGAAACTTCTCCCACAGCTCCTTGCCTTCCAAGGTGACCTTGGGGTCGTCAACGACCCCATCGTCTTCAGGCTGGATGGCTCTTAGTGGGCGCACCATGGCGGGGTGGTGGTGATGAGCTGCCGCTGCTGCAGCCGCAGCCAGCACAACGTCTTCCGCGGTGGTGTAGGGGTGCGGATGGTGGTGTGGCGGGGGTGGATGGTGCGGGTGGTGAGAAAGTTTAGGGATCAACGTCCCAGGGTAGCAGCCTCCTGGGGTGCCTCCGGCCGCAGCTGCCCCGAAAGATGCGGCCGCCGCTGCCAATGCCGCGGCGGGAAAGTACTGATGGTGGGCCGCCGCTGCGGCCATCGCCGCCGCATGCTCTCCGGCCGTGGTAGCGCCGTTAAGGACTTCCTCCGGCCCCCTGTCCTGCCCCGCCTCCACTTCCACCCCCACCGGCGGCTGTCAGTAACGAACTGACGCTGAAATCGGTAGGGCGCTGTAGTAGGAAAGGGTGATACGCCATCGTCGTCGTCTCCGCCGCGGGTTCGGAGGAGGCAGACGTCTTGACGGACGTGGACGTGGACGGCGGCGTGCAGGCGATCGGGTCCGTCTGCTCGAATCTCATGGGGACAGCTGTGGCGCCAGTGTCCTGCAGGGGGTTGGGGGGTGTCAGTGGAGTATCGCAAGGAACAAAATGGTCCTTCCCGTCACCTATCTGCCGACATCGACAAACACAGAGAGTACCCACCACCACTCGCCAACAAACTTTTGTCTTGACTTAACAAATTTCAATAATGTCTTCTCACAAACAAAGCTTTCGTCCAACAATTTTCTTGTTTTTGATCAAAGTGTAGGCTCACACTAGTAGCCCACCCACGAAGAGGTGTTCCCCAACTACCCCTACAGGTAACCGAGTAGGCCTACCTGATACCAACCACTGAGTCAAACTGTTTTCACCATCACAAATGATTGACAACAACTCTTTGTTCTTTGTTGCACACACGCCACAGATCACGTTCTTGGAGGCAATTCTCTGCTCAATTTATCGATCAGTTTGTATCCTTCAATTATTTTTTTCATGATGATCTAGGTATGAAAATGCGTTTGTCAAAATCCTACTAATATATCACAGTTTGGCGCTAAACATATCGCTTTCAAGTTCCATTATGTAAGCTTTTACTATTCAGTTGACGTTCACTCAAACTGTGCCAAACTGCCGTGACTTTATTTTTCACTGAAAAGCACCAATTTCTTAAGAAATAATGTTGGCGAAGAACAAAGAAAATTGTCTTAAAAGTAGTTCACTCGATGATCTAAGGTATTACACAAATTATTTTACCCACGAAAATAAAAAAATTATCGAGGACAAAAATATGACAAAAAATTCTCACTTTTCACATAAAAAATGTTTCGACTTTCTTCCCCTTGAAGGAAGTTTGGTCTCGTGGCTTGAAGGCTGGAAGTAAACGGTAGGTGTTCCGGAAGTAGGTTCAGTTAAAGGAGAAAGTTTTTTTTTTGTATTCCCAAAAGCTTGTTTGTTGTCGTAGGCGCACGTTAGGCGCGACCATTCGCCACCTCGTCTTGCCTGTTTCGCGGGTGTGAGGGAACTATAGGCTAAGGAAGCCGACGACTTTAACACCCCGACTTGCTCCGGTGTTAATGAGGGGAAGAAAGAGGGGTGAAGGCTGGGAGTATGGGGCGATGAGAAAATAGGAGAGGAGGGGGGAAATACCGTCTGGGGATTGGACTGCCTCGCTTACTTGTTCAGCCAATAGGAAGGCGTACTTTCGGGTGGCGGACGGTTCACACTCTGACCAAGCCAAAGACACGTCTGTGTGTGTATGTGTGGTGTGATACGATTTGAGGGGAGGGGCGCAAGCATATTTGAGGGGAAACCGGGTGTCAAGTTTTTTTTTAAATTGTGGTAAAGGGTGAGAGAGAGAAAGAGAGGGAGGTAGAAATGCAGAAAGCCAGTGAAAATAAAAGTAAATAAAACCGTCCTAGAGAGGATGTGCCTGCGGTTTTTTTAGGGGAGGGTTAAAAAATTGAAAGGGAGGATTCACGCTGACATTTAAAAAAAAAATAAAGAGTGAGAGGGGGTTAAAATTCGTATGAGAAGGGGGACAAAAGCTAAAACGATATATGCATTTAGGCTTTGCATGATAAACAAAGCTATTAGAATTAAATATTCGTTCAATTTTCTAAAAGAATAAATATATATATTTCAAAGAGGGGGATAATTCTGCTAATTTAACAAAAAAAATTGCAGTGTGTTCTTCTTATAACTTGCCATGATGAGTATCACATATCCCCGTCCCTTTGGAGCTATGGTTAGAGATACCATTCACAAGTCTCGTGACCCTTGTTTGATTTCAGATGATGTTGACGAAGATTTTTATTTCTTATATTTTAAACTGGTTAGTAAATATCTAGGTGCTACAACTGGGTATATAAGCTACGACCAGCCGAACTAACCAAGGTTAATAAGTGTGTTTAGAAAGTATGCTACATGCTTAGTACGACAACATATTTTTTTTTAAAAAAAGCACACCTAAACTTCTACTTGTAATAACTAAAAGAAGAATAAACTAGTTATTTTCACACCAGCCCCAACCGACTAGTTGGGCGGTCCTGCATTGAAATCCACACTTTTATCTGAATTTGACTATTCACTTTCAAATCTTGCGTTTCATTGACATTAAAGAATGATAATTTGGTTTTTTTAAATCACACAATTTCGAAAACCAATCGGATACTATTAAGATGTATTTGTAATTGCTCACAGCGTGGTTCTTACTTCCCGAACGTTTCATTTGAACATTAATAGTCAAAAATTGGTATTCTTACAAGCCCGATACGATGAAAATTCTCTCGAAAAACCGTCCCTTCGAGCCGAACCAGAACTAGCAAGCGCCACACACAATTTACGACCTATTTCACTCAAGTCTTTAGAACGAAACTTCTTCTTTATCACGACAGTCGATAATTTGGCACCAAACTTCTAATTTTAAAAATTTCATTCGTCACTTCCCCTTCTTTTGTTTCAATTTAACACAGTCCGACAGCTATACGAGTACCCCCTTCTTCGTCTGAATGAAGCTAAGGTGTCAAGCCTTCTTACGATACGACTACTTCAACCAAAGTTTTATTTTTTATTTTTTAATGTTATTTTATATCTATTATTTATCTTGACTGGTTCCCCTCCCTACCTATAGATAGTTTGTTTTTTCGTTAGCTTACCATATTTGAACGTTCTAAACCACAGCTCCTGGTGGGGAAGTGAAAAAAAAAGTTTTTCCCCGAGGTGCGAGTGATAGGCGCCGGATTACGGTGCTAGGTTCGTCGGGCTTGGAGCGGCGTGAGAGGGGAAGGTGTGAGGAGGGCGGGGCTTCGATCTCCCACCCCTCACCACTACCACCGTCTTCCCAGACAGGCGGAGAGGAAAAAGAGGGCGCGGCTTCGTTGGTGTGAACTGTGGAAGAACAGCCGAGACAGAAGAGGCCTTGCCTTGGTTTTCTTATCGATTGCCAGATAAAATGTCCTTTTTTTCCTGTTTATATATATATATATATATATATATATATAGGGTCGTAAGGTTGGTCAGTAGGACATAGGGTGCATTTTTATAGCGTTCCTTATAAGTAGACTTAACGCATGGAAAAATAAATAGCTTTGAATTATTACATCAATAAGATTATTGGGACAGATTTGTCATATAAGTCATCAATATAGGCCACAGAGCATTAGTCTTGATATATATATATATATATTGAACTCAAAACAAGCCATGAATTAAAAATAATTAGTAAATACACACAACACGTTTGTTTATCATCAAATTCAAGGTGCAGCTAATTTCATTTTTAAGACACTGAACATTTTAAATAATATATCATATTAGAGTCTCAACAAAAGTACACGACAAACAAATTTGTACACATCATTTATGTATTTGAAAGGGTCGATATTTATATATATATTTTAATTAGTTACATATTTAATTTAATAAGTTACAATGGCGCCGTCAAGTAGTGACTTTATCTATTTTGTGTCCCCGTAAACAACACCAAACTATCAATAAAAAGAATCAAACAAATAGCTAATAGAAATATGGGAACAATACAAACGCGTAGAGGATTAGAAATAGAATAGGGCGGGGACTTCTCTAATCTGAGTGGACCCTAAACCGAGCATTAAATATAAAAAAAAAAGACGGAAAATCGTTCCCCTTCAATGTTGATGTGCTTGGCCACGCCCACTCCGGACCGCAAGCACTTGCCAAGAAAGAGCGCTAGCCGAGACTCTAGCGGGTAAACGATGAAACACAAGTTCTCCAATGGAGCACGGTGTATCATCGCAGTGTCGTTGGGAAGGCTTCACGCTGTCTTCAAAACTTCACAAACGAAAGTGTAAAAGACAACTTCACGGGGAAGAAAGAAAAAAGCTAAGGCAAGATCTAGACGGAGCGGTCAAGACGACATCAAACTGTTGTTTTTTTTTGTTTGTTTTTACACCTTACCACCCAACGTCACTCCTACAGTTCTGTCTCAGAATGAAAAAACAAAAGACTATCTGCTGAGCAAACAGGTAAGGTAACATGAGGTGGGAGGCCATGTTAAGTTTAAGTGTCATTATGACGTCATGGTTTCATGTGCTTGCATTCATTAGAAAAGCTGCCTTCTATTATGATCATCTAATTAGATAACGAGAACAATGTGTTAGAGTAATGGCTCCATAATACTTTTGTTGACACTCCCAACTGTCAACAGTAATTAAATGTTGTATTTAGGAGTACATGTGTGGGCTTAGGCCTAAGTGTATTCTTGACTAGGTTTATGGATGTAGATTAAGGTCCTAGATTGTTAAAATATTATTTTGTCTAACAAACATAATATTTTGTACATATATATAGATACAGGTCTATGCAGTGGTCTAGAGTTTCTATTTCCTGCCGTGTGTTATCATAGTAAAATACCAAATAGTAACTAAATCATTAAAAATAAAACCTTTAAATTTATTTAAATTTGGATCCAAAAATTAGATTTATATGAAAAAAAATTACCTACTCCTTATTATAAAAACATGGGCATTTTCCATTATAATATTAGATATCTAGTCTATTTAGTAACTAATATTTATTCTTGATTATATATCTATGCGTTGGTCTCGGAATGGTGGTTCCAGATTCCAATCATCAAACTATTAATTTTGAAAATTTAATTTGGGTTTTAAATGCGCGTTATTTAAATTTAGTATATGAATATAGACCTCAAGTCTTAATTTTGATGCCAATATCGCTTAGCGAAAGAAAATCATACTGCCCCATCTTAAAAACAAAGACATAATGCGCTTTCAATATTGTAGAACGAAAAATCTAAAAGTGGAATAGTCCTATTCCAACTATAATCAAAATGTCTTCTTAGTTTATTTAACATCCCGGCAAAGATTTATCTGATTACCAAACCCTTCCTTCCCCTCTGACAAGACATCTTGTGAATGTGGGGAATGCCAGGTCTCCACAGATCCCACGTTAAACTGTAGGTCCTCCATTTCATCTCACAATCACCCTACCATTGCACATTAGCGTAAGTGCGTACAACCCGAACGCATAGTAAGACGCGGTGCTAATAATAATAATAATAATAATAATAATAATAATAATAATAATAATAATAATAATAATAGTTTAGTTAACAATATATCCCACATTATCTAGTAAACTCTTTTCCAGATTTATAAATGAATATATAGCTTATTTGATGCTTTTGCGAGTAGTTTGTTGAATATTTGTAGTATAAATATAGTTTATCTTCCTATTAGACATAATTTATTTAGTTTACTCGGTTTTTAATACTTAGGTCAACTGAAAAACAACTCCTTCTACCACATCATTTATAACAAGCTACCCGGTATACTACAACCAATTATACTACTTTGATCATGTTTTAACTTTTTTATATAAATATATTGTCTATTTCTAAAATGTTATTGCCAATTAATAGTTTTTTGGGTCACTATAGGCTACTCTTTCCATTGTTATTCCCCACCTATTAGGCTATCCTAAATATCTCCTACATTATAGATCCTAATTATTTTTAAATTATAAAGTTCTAATAGTATAATAATGTAATTAATTTATAATAAATACGCTGAGGCTCAAATTTGTAATTATCTTAAGTATGTATACTCATTTCTAGATTTCTTAGAAATTTTAGACTAAATAGGCAATCGATCATGGCAGTTATTACTTGTGTTACTTACTAAAATTTAATAAGCTAATTATTTAATTAATTATAAAACAAATATTAATAATGAATGTGCACTTACCGCACAACATATATATCTAATGCTAATTATTTATGTCACTATTCCAACCTTGGTAGTGGCAATTAAACATAGGGTGACTTCGTTATATAGTACTCTACTCGTTAATTACAACATCTTCGATTGTGTATTTAGTACGTTTTTAATGTTGTATCTTTATTCTAATCATTTGGGTAAAACTGGTTTACTAACATTTATTTAGCAGATAGCCCTATAGGCTAGATATAGTATGAAAAAACATCATTAATTAAAATTAAATAAATCTGGACATTGACATAAAATAATAAAAACTAAACACGATAAATTAATGCAAGTAAGGGAATTCACCTAAATGGAGGTTGATTTTGGACCGAATAGTTTTTCCCTCCTCTAATTTGGAATTTACTACAAACTAAGTTTAAACTATTGTAGCTTTAATAAAAGTATCAGATTAGAATCAATTACTTAGTTTTATATTTGATTTTAATTATTGACTTGCGAACTTATATTCTTGCATGAAAATGAAAGGTAACCGATTCAAACCTTGAAAAATTATAGTATGTTGGGTGACCTGGCGGTCTAGGGGTAACGTGTCAGACTTCTATGCTGGCGGCCGGGGTTCAATCCTCGGTCCCGGCAAAGATTTATCTGATTACCAAAACCTTCCTTCACCTCTGACAATACATCTTGTGAATGTGGGGAATGCCAGGCCTCCACCGTGGTTCGGATTCCACGTTAAACTGTAGGTCCTCCACTTCATCTCACAATCACCCTATCATTACACATTAGCGTAAGTGCGTATAACCCGAACGGGTAGTAAGACGCGGTGCTAATAATAATAATATAGAATGTTATATGTATTTGTTAATTCAAAGTATTAAAACGTTTTCATTCCAGTATACTAACTGTCGAAAATTATTTTAAATAATTCTTATATATATAGCCTGTATATATATATATATATATATATATATATATATATTTTTTTTTTGCGCCGTGTCTTACCATATATTCAGCTTATAGGCCTACACATATACACAGTACTAATTAACGAACGTTAATGCATTAGGGATGAATAAGGTTAACTTTAGAGAAAATGTACCCACATCAGAGTGTAGGAAGAACGTAAAACTGTTTTGGAAAATCCACCCTTAGTACACCCGACCGGGATTCAATCCTTGATATTTCTGTCATCGGCAGTCTAGTCTAACACGAGATTAAAGCCTTAACCGTGCGGCCAACAAAGTGGTTAATTTATAATTTTGGTAAAGAATTCAATTTCATGGCCAGAATACGTTTTTATAAATTCTGAATTTATTACTTTCTTCCCGCCCATCCCCCTTCTTCTCAATCTATCTCTTTCTAGACCAATCTGAAAATAATATTTAGCACCGCGTCTTACTACCCGTTCGGGTTATTCGCTTTAAGTACTAATTACGTTAATGGGTTATGTATTGGGAAGGTTGAATTAGAGGAAGTGAACCCGCATTTGTGTGGGGGGGAAGAGTGGAAAATCATTTAGGAACACCCTCCTCTCCCCCAGTTCACCCGACCGAGATTCGAACCTCGATCTCCCCGTCCTCAGCAGTCGAGCTCAACACGACAAGCGCGTTAGCCAAACTACACTACCGAGGCGGGTAATCTGAAAATCTCCTTGAGTTTAACCTCCCATTTAACAAATAACAAATAAACCAGTTCTCTTTAATTAATCACCAAATACATTTTAAAAATCTTTTTAATTTATTTTTTGTAATTCAAATGACAATTGTCACGGTATTTAAAAATTAATATTGCCCACTTACATTAAGTAATATGTATTTTAAATAAAAATACATGGTTTAAAAAAAAAATTCAACAAATTGGCTTTGTCAACGTAAAGTTTGGAACTAAAGAAGGTTTTAAAAATAAATGTATGGATTCGATAATTGATTTGAATATGATATTATCGTACTCAAGGCCTAATTATTATAATCGATCTTCTTAACAGTGTGATTTTAATAACATTAATAAAGCAAGTTAATAGGGTAAAACTGGGTAAAACTGGTTTACTTACATTTATTTAGCAGATAGCCCTATAGGCTAGATATAGTATGAAAAAACATCATTAATTAAAATTAAATAAATCTGGGTATTGACATAAAATAATAAAATCTAAACACGATAAATTAATGAACGTAAGGGAATTCACTTAAATGGAGGTTGATTTTGGACCGAATGGGAAATGAAGAGCAAATCCTATACTCATCTCTCTAATATCCTATAATTAAATTATTATTATTATTATTATTATTATTAGCACCGCGTCTTATTACCCGTTCGGGTTATACGCATTTACGCTAATGTGTAATGGTAGGGTGATTGTGAGATGAAATGAAGGACCTACAGTTTAACGTGGAATACGAACCACGGTGGAGGCCTGGCATTCCTCACATTCACAAGATGTCTTGTCAGAGGTGAAGGCATGGTTTGGTAATCAGATAAATCTTTGCCGGGACCGAGGATTGAACCCCGGCTGCCAGCATAGAAGTCTGACACCTTACCCCTAGACCGCCAGGTCACCGACCCTATAATTAAAGTTTGATTTAAACATAGCTTCTCGTTAAGGTAGCTACCTATTTGAAGATACAACTTTTAACCCCACGATAAGCTATTCAATATAAGATTGGCTTAAAATAAATCTCAAATAATTAAATCAAAACACTCCCTTTTGGCCATAGAAACAAATAACAATTTTTTCTTACTACTTACCAGATACTGCTTCAGTTTACAGTAAAACCTCGTTTGGAATCAGCTAATATCACCTTTAATAGCATATTAAAGCTAGTTTTAATTCACACAGGTAAAAATTTGGGTTTATGGTTATTAATTGTACAAAAGCTTATAGGAACCCTCCCCTCCAATTTGGGGTGGGACATATTTTTAAATAATCACTAGTTAAATATCCAAAACATCTGAACGTCTGCAATCGTTGTTCACCCCGATACCCGATTCGGTGGCCGCATGGTCTAAGGCGCTACTCTCTCTGTACACTATACTTAATGGCGGGGAGATCAACGTTCATACTAAGGGCGGTTTTCCCAAAATGTATATCTACTCTCCTTCTACACAAATTCGGGTACACTTCCTCTAAATATAACCTTACTAATCCCTAAAATAATAAGAGTAATTAGTAGATAGGCGTATAACCTGAACAGGTAGTTAGATGGGTTGCTAAAAAACCATTATATAACCACAATCTTAAAAGGAAAGATGATATAAAAATATAGCCAAAACTAAATTAAGGACACATCTAATATCTTACACAAAATAGGTCTACATAGCTCTTAAACCAACTAGAGGCCAAATAACAACTAGGCTGGCTATGCCCGATTATTATGGGCAAACCTTTTAATTGAATATTATTTTCATTATTCTTTAACACTCTGTCTTACTAACCATTCGGATTATACACTTATGTAGTCTAATAATTACGCTAATGGTTCTAGGGGTGAGGAAAATTATATTTAGAGGAATTGTACCTGTATTTGTGTGGAGAAAGAGTGTAAAGACATTTTAAAAAAAAAAAAAAAATCAGTACACCCGACCAAGATTTGAACCTCGATCTCCCCGTAGTAGGAAGTCTAGTCTACTGCAAGTGTGACGCCTTTTAGACCATGTGGCCACCGAAGCGGGCGAATGAATTTTATTTGTTCACTAAAATATCTAAGAATAACTTATTTATAAAAAACCATGGACAATCTTAATGCAGTAAAATAAAGTTGATAAACCCTATATTATATGGACCTAAGTCTAGGGTATAATTTATTTTTATACATTTTAAATAAGAGTCTATAAAAATATAATTAAAGCACCAGCCTTCTTTAACAAATTTGCTAGCGAATAAATACTACACACATATAGATAGGGTTCTTCTTGGATACTAACTTTTGTGGTGTCAAATGATTTAGTATTTATGGGTTATTTCTCCTTGCATTTCAGATAATAATATATCAATAGATTTGGTGGCATAGTGATATATTTTTTGTCCCTTGTTAAGTTAGTTTTTAATGTACAATACATGTCATTCTGATATTACCAAGTGTGCGGCTGTATGTAGGGCTGTAGAGGCCCCAAATTACACAAATAGACCTACTTTTATTTTAAACGTTTCGCCATTATTATTTTTTCTTTACAAAATGAACTAATTTATTAAATATATTGTTTGTATCACGAAATATTGTCATCAAAATAAATTAGATTTGTTTAAGAGCTAATTTTGTGAGTAATAGACAAATATTTATAAGGTAAGTGATATATATTTTATAATTATTTTACCATGACTGCAATCTAGAAAGCAAAAAAATAAATATGTTTTTATTATAATAGGTTGTGGAAGCCTCATGACACTAACCCCTCCTCACCTTCTCTTAAACCCGGATCTGACAAAGTGTTTAGAAAGTAGAGGCCTAAATTAGATGTAACATCTAATTGAAAGACTATGTTATGATTGAGCATAGGCCTACGCTAAAACCACTGGATTTGTAAAACAAACAACTACGTGGTCATGTTTTTCTATCTATAAGAAATAATAAGTTTGGACTACAAACATATTGGATATTTTTTTCACAGTCTTATACGTTCCGGAAATCCACATTTAATTACACTTATTTGCTCAGAGTCAGTTGGGAAGCTTGAATGATGGGGATATATATATATACTTATTTTTGTTTGCAGGGAGGGAGAGTGGAAAACTATTAATGAAGAACATCTTCAAAACTTCAAGGCCAGGACTAGAACCCTAAATACATCGTGTTTTGAAAGTAATTATAATACTGCGCTTCTGGGCTACACCATGCATAGCCAAGTTTGTGGAAATATTAGCCAGTACTAATGTACCGTTGCCCAGGAGAAGCCTGAATGTACTATCGATACATCCTTCCCGTGGAGGCTCTTTCCATTTCCCGATGAGACGAGGTGATGGTGATAGTGAGTATGAGTGTTTGGAACGGGTGGAAACACACCTAAATAGAGCCTAGTTAATACAATTCTGGTGAACGTCGAGATAACTCCCTTTTCGGGATAAACATCCAAGGTGCCAACCAGGAATCAAACCCAAGACCTCTAGGTTCGTAGCAAGATGCAATAACCACTACAACACGGGAAAACTTTTATTTGGAAGTTAGACAAGACGAGCTTGATATTTATTCCGCGATACCACTGGTGTGGGTAATCAAATATATTAGGACAAGAACCCGTCTCGGTGGCGTAGTTGGCTAACGTGTTAGTCGTGTTGAGCTCGACCGCTGAGGACGGGGAGATCGAGGTTCGAATCTCGGTCGGGTGAACTGGGGGTGGTTTTTCCTAAATGAGTTTTCCACTCTCCCTCCACGCAAATTCGGGTTCACTTCCTCTAGTTTAACCTACCCAATCCCTAATCCATTAGCGTAATTAGTACTTAAAGTGTATAACCCGAACAGGTAGTAAGACGCGGTGCTAATATTATTTATTAGGACAAGATATTTCATTAGTCCCTCACTTCAGCCATTTTTCATTTTAGGTTCGAGATGTACGATACTCGAGAAAAGATCAAAGTTTTTGCAGTTTTTATAGTCTAGTATAGTTTAATTTTCTTCACAAGAAGATATTAACAGTTGTGGCATATCTGTTATTAGCGAAGCGATATTAGATAAGAATCTTTTTAAATTAAGAGAAAAAGTTTTCCTTTGCTCCCAGGACACCCATGACAGATATTAAAGAACTGTTGATATCACCACGTGAAGAAAATTAAGCTCTAAAGTGTATATTAACAAAACAAAAAAGTTATAAAAACTGCAAAAAACACTAGTCTTTTCTTTCGTTCCTCGCATCCCCACTTTAATAAATATTATTAAGCCTATAGTATTTTATTATTCAGTCAAAAAGGCCTAACACCTTAAACACCAGTTACAGTATTATTTAAATTCTCGTACCTAACATAACTTATTAAAAATATTATACATAAAATAACTAACTTAGAACAACTATGATGTATTTGAATTTTAAAGGATTTTAATTAACAGGATAAATATATTATGTTTGACATATTATATTTTGAACCCTACTTCTATAATAAAGCGAATAGTTGACATTAGATGAAATATAGTCCTAGATCTTTAAAAAAAATCATCTCTCTTTTTTTCGAGTAAAAAATATTTATTCAAAATACAAGTCAATTAGATCAATTAGAATGCAAACATATTATTATTGTAATTATACTCATAGCTTTGAGTATTACCCCACTTTACCGTTAAATAAATACCCGAAAGATTCTTCTTTTAATTAAAATTCAACCCGCCTCGGTGGCGTAGTTGGCTAACGTGCGAGTCGTGTTGAGCTCGACCGCCGAGGACGGGGAGATCGAGGTTCGAATCTTGGTCGGATGAACTGTGGGTGGTTTTTCCTAAATGTTTTTTCCACCCTCCCTCCACGCAAATGCGGGTTCACTCCCTCTAATTCAACCTTCCCAATTCCGAATCCATTAGCGTATTAGTAAAGCGTATAACCCGAACGGGTAGTAAGACGCTGTGCTAACTATTATTATTATTAAAATTTATGTTGTTAGAGTATATTGCTTATTGGGGTCTTTAAGAGATACAAGCAAATAAGATTATTTATCAACTGGAAGTTTCTTAAAATAATAAGCCTACGTGTAGAGCATATTTATGTATGAGTAGCTTTCTTATAATAATTCATAATCTAGCCTAGATGTATGTGAATTAAGTATGGGTCACCCACCTCGGTGGCCGCATGGTCTAAGGCACTACTCTCGAAGTAGACTAGATTGTTGGTGACGGGGAGATCAAGGTTCAAATCTAGGTCGGATATACTGAGAGGGGTTTTTCAAAAAATTGTTTTCCAATCTTCCTCCACGATAATTCGGGTACACTTCATCTAAATATAGTCCAACTACTTAATCCTTAAAACCGTAGCGTAATGAAAACATAAGTGAAAAACCCGAACGGTTAATAAGACGCGCTGTCAAAAAAAAAAGTATACGTCCTTGTTCTAAAAGTCTTAGTTGAGTGCCCTCTTGTCATTAACTTAACTAGATTCATAATAACCCTCTGGCTTAGTTTTGACTGTATTATAAATCTTACTTAGTTCTATAGAAGGGTTAAGGAGGAAATTAACACTTTTCCAATTACCATTCTCATGTCTGTGTTAATTCAGCTGCAACGCAGAACATTGGAGACAAAATGAAATTAAAAGGAGATTCAGTAAGTAATAAACAGACTATAATTTAAATGTCACGCTATATTTCTTTACGCTGTTCATTTATTTTAAGATAGTGTATTCATTTACAACCATCTGTCATTTATTTCCACACATCTTATCTTAAACCGAGAATACTTCATGATGTATCGAGAAGGTATTTTCTACCCTTCTAAGGTATAAGGCTCTCTGCCGCGATTAGTTACTGAAATGTTTCTCTTCATAAAATCACTAACACCCACCTCGGTGGCGTAGTTGGCTAACACCCTAGCTTCCAGTTGAGCTAGACTGCCAAGGACGGAGAGATCAAGGTTCGAATCTCGCTCGGGTGAACTGGGGGTGTTTATTCCTAAATAGTTTTCCACTTTCCCTTCACGCAAATGTGGGCTCACTTCCTCTATATTAAACCTTCCCAATTCCTAATCACTTAGCGTAATTAGTACTTACGCGTATAATCCGAACGGGTAGTAAGACGTCGTGTTAAGTATTATTATTATCACTATTATTATTACTATTATTATTATTGTCATCATTAAAATCATTAACTATTGTTAATCTACGGTAGTAGAGACGGTAAGTAACATCTATCAGAAAGTTCTTTATTGCAAACATTCTATGAAAGATACTAATGCCAAACCTTTTGGAAATAATTTTTATTTCTTAATATTCGGCCTATTATATTATCAATTAAAAGTGTTATCAAACGGTTCTTATAATTCTTTCAGCCAATCTACTGCCTACAGCATAGATGAACTATACTATACTATTATGTTGTAGGGCCTACATGTGGCGGCATAAAGCCCTTCCGAGTCGAAGGTGGCTGCGTTATCGCTTATCTCGCGATCTCAATTGATCGCTCATATGGACCTGACGAATCTCGCACGTCCATCACAGATTCTGACTTATGTGAGTGAAGAACAACCCTGGGGATGGGATGACACCTGGATAACTCAGTTGTAAGCGCATGGACTTAACTGAGTCCAAAGTCCTCGGTTTGATTACCGTGTCCATGTGTAATCTTTCAATTTAAAGAATATTATATTTAATTGTGTCTATCACCGTACTAAACAACTAGTATAATAGCTGGGATATTTAATCCATCATACTTACTCTAGTTTTAAGAATTTATAAACACAAGACAGAAAATACAAGATTTTTTTAGCATCGCGTCTTACTACCCATTTGAGTCATAGGCATATGCACTAATTTCAATTATGGTTTTAAGGGTTGGGAAGGTTATAGTAAGAGGAAATGTATCCGCATTTGCGTGCAGAGAGAGAGATAGTGGAAAACCATTTTGGGAAAATTATCCTCAGTACACACGACCGAGATTTGAACATTGATCTCCCCGTCATCGGTGGTCTAGTCTACTGCGAGTGTAGTTCATTTGACCACGCGGTCACTGAAGCGGGTAATCAATCATTATTAACATATATTTCTTTGATTAAATCTACCGTTCAATAATTGGTTTCGTGAAGGGTAACCGTCTGCCAAACTAGTCCACTGACAAGGCGCCAACCTAAATCATCCCAAATAGGCCTATTCTACAAGCCCGAGTACTATGTTGGCCACCCTGTCTCGCCGGCAGCTATGGAGTCGTTAAAGTGTATTTTAATTATTTCAAAGCGAGCGAATGTCTCCCGCTTGTAACTTAAATAGATTAATTAATGACAAAAGAGTACTGGGAAACATAATAGTACTTTCTTTGTTTTGAGTCGTAAAACACTACTAAACAACTAATTGGGTGTTAAAATCCTCTTAAACCGGCCATTTGACAGACAATCTCTTGATGGTTTTTGATGTACTCGCCACATTGATTGTGTTTGTTTTTCAACGTAATTTGTTTGTTGGGTTAGAGGTAGTTTGAATGACAAACGTCATGTCAACAACGTGGAGTTGAGGAAAGGGTTAACGAGCAATTGAGATAATTTATTAGAGACAGTGGCGACAACTCGAACATTACTGGAATGGTTTAGGTTAGTTTCCGAAACGAAACGAATTCACGGAATGATGTTAGAAGTGTTTGGTGATAGATAATTAAGTTTGAATTTATTAGAGCCTTGTTTTTATTGACTTTAGACTTGCTATACATAAAATAGCATATTTTATTTTAATAGGTCTAGGCATGATTGAAAGTATTCTCTAGTCTAAAAAAGTTAGGTACTATAACGAAAACTCCGTAAGACCGTCTATTTTATTTGCATAGCCAGATATATTATGAGTATTTTCTTTAATTTATTGTGTGGTATTTTATTATTTATATGTAAGCCTTGTAGGAACTGTAGCTACCAAAATAATTAAAAGAAGGCCACTATAAATTAGCCTACTTTTGATAATCGTATCATAAAATCTATTAATTAGTATAGTCGTGTAGTTTATAGAGGTTCATGTATGCCCGTATATGAATATATGTAGGCCTATATAGACCTATATATGAGTATATATGTATATGTAGGTCTATATAGTATATATTAATATGTTATAAAATGTATATAGAGTATATTGTATATATATATGCCTATACACCTATATTTATGGGTTTAACAGAATGGATGTAAACGGGTTAGTTCATGAGGTAAGAATAGAGCTAGTTTAGGGGAGGTGCAACAATATTAGCATGGATAGAGGATGAAAAAACCTCCTTCATAAATCACAACCATCCCCACCTCCCAGTGCACATGTCCTGGGTTAAAACCTCGACCTTCCGTTACAAGTGACTCAGTATATTTTGAAAGTGAAGCTATAGACTTTGTGACAACCGGTTAGTATAGAATTTAATTAGCTTACTTTATTTATTTATGAGACCACACAACCAACTATAGGCTTATATTGTGTAGTTGATGAATATTTAGTAGTGTTTCACAAATATATAAATACAGAAAAATAAGAAACAACTGAACACTAATATCCATGGTTTAAGTTACCGCTTCTCCAAATTTGTGGTACTACGCGTTGATCCTAAATAATTATTTCCAGTGTTATGGACATTAGTTTGACGAAAAAAAGGCTAGAAAATCTTCACCAGAGTGTTTTAAAAAAATTTGGGGATCAATTATTAAAACAGGCTTCAATTATAATAGTTTATATTGCATTTTGTATTAGAGGGCCGCCTCACTAGCAAGAAATTACTAGGCAAACATTAAAATCTAGTGAACTATTTAATTATACTGTACGATGCGTTATTTGAAAATATGGTTCACGCCAAAATAAAAGTTGAAATATTCCAACAGAACTCTTTTTCCAACTAGTTCTTATAGTTCTTATTAAGAGAACAAATGTGTGAAAATGTGATATTAGCTCATTTTCAATTACTTTTAAGCAGATTTGGTGTAAAAGAGTTCTAGATTTAACCTTTCTCTAAGGGCATCTAAATCTTGGGGGCTTTGGGGTCTTCAATGGATGAAAATTGCCCCAGGCCATGCTGTTAGGTGCCCTGGGTATTTCTACTATCGCTGCAAGAATCGTCAAGGAAACTTCTGGTGACTGTGCTGTATCCTCAAAGCTGAACAAATACACAATAAATTAATAAACCCACACTTTACCCATATTCACGATCCCTTACATTTGGTACTTTGTTGACTAAATGTTTCCTCCCCCACATGTAAGAGTATGTAGGCCTACTCCAAAGAGGAAATTGGTCAATGTCTGAAGGCACTGAATCTAGTCCAAGTGCTGGATGGGCTGGTACCACTTCAGTATGGTCAACTAGTTCTAAATTACAAATTACGTGTTTTTGAAACATTATATAATTATTAATTATTTGTTTTATATTTAAACATATACAGTATAAGTTATCATTCTTTATGCTTCCATCTCCAAGGGGTTGAAAGTAAGTAAAGAGTATTTTACATTATATAAAATTGAAATATATTATTATACAGTGTGTTGATATTTTAATTCCGAAAGAGGTTATTCAAGTTGAATTGTAATGTTAAACACATATAGATAACTTGAGTGATATCAAAATCAATTACAATAACAATATAATATTAAACACTGTTAAAATAACATTACATAAAATAAAAATATCTAGAGTACATGTCTTTTTTCTATTTCCAACAACAACGTCCCGTAGTATATTTGCTTAGAAATAACGAGGGTAAAGAATCAACCCTTGTATACCAGACTGGGATTTGAACCCTAGCATTCCTTTATTAATAAGCCAGATTAGTTGAGCTGGAAATTAAACCCACGTGGCCATAGGTGTGTTCAATGAGTACGGCTTGGACAATATTGTTCACGTTACCTTTGAGCTCCTGCTAGACGTTTAGCCGGCGTGTCCACCAGTGCAAAGTAATTACATTAAAACGGTAGGAATGAAGAATAGAGTGTTTTTAGGAAGTGTATCCACATTTGTGTGGCGTGAGATTGGGAACAGTATTTTAAACAAAGGATGTATAAACTAGTGGATATCTTACTTTATAATTGAAATGCGGAATGGGGTGACCCTAAACAAAATTGTTTTATGGCTTGATAACAAAAAAATTAATATAAATAGGTTGAATATATTACTAAAGTGAACCATCAGAGTTCCCTTCGCATGAGTTTCAAGTTATTAATGTATAATTCAGATAGGATAAAAGTTATACCACAATTTAAATTACTTTATTATATTCTCATACATCAATCCATATGATCTATTGATGTCACCTTGGAAAGATAATAGCAATGTTAACAAAAGTTTATTCCTAGCAAAATAAAACTATATATATTCTTCTGTACTAGATGCAACTTTGAAAGCACCTTACTACCTCGGGGGTTTACTTCTATTACTAGATTTCAAATCTGTATCAGGAAGTTGTCTAGGGAAAGTAAAAACCATCAGCACTGTTGCTGCTCATTATATATGCAAATTTTTTTGCCTAGTCCAAGGTAAGAACATTGGAAGTACCCTTTTTTTTTGCTGAAAACAATAAATTTGGTAGGCCCAGCTGAGGTTCGAACTCCTACCTAAACAACTTTATGAACTTGACATCTGGCTCTTTAAATGTATTCTTGCTGTCACTTATACAACACCCATACGAGTTTGGCTTGGACAAAAGGAGACTAACGCCTTTGTTCACGTGACCTTTTATATCTTTCTCACACATTTGGTGGTCATTTATATAATAAGTTACAGTAAGCGTGAAAATGTTAAGTAATATTTCGTCCAATGACAACTGTGAAACAAACATTGTTCTTTCAATCAATTACAATGAACTATTATTAACAATAAAATGTTACTAGAATCCAACACCTTACCTCAGTCGGTTGCGTGTCTGTCTAGTGGGCTAAGGGTCCCGGGTTAGATTACCGGCATGACTGAAAAATGTATCATTGTGAGATGTAGCCTCTACCCTTTCACAGTGATGAATTAATGGTCGGGGTTTGGATGTTGTGCCAGTCCTAGTATTAAATTAGATCATAAATATAACTATATATGAAGCTATTACAGGTCTAAAAAGCCAGTAGTGGAAAAAATGGCTTGAATATAAAAAACTGACCTAGGCCACCAGTTTGAAATAGTAATGGGTGTAAAAAAAGTTATCGAAGATTGGACTAAACCACAAAAAAGGACCTAGTTAAGCACAACTTTACCCCATTTGTCTAAGCTAGATAAACGTGGTGGGAGTTGAGTAGGGTTCGGAAGATAAGAAACTAGCACCTTTTTTATGTGACCTTTGGCGCTTTTTCCTACATACTGGTGGTCAGTTATACAACAGACAAACGGTGTGTTTAGTAGTAATAATAATAATATTTAGCACCGCGTCTTACTACCCGTTCGGGTTATACGCTTTAAGTACTAATTACTTTAATGGATTAGGAATTACATTTGCGTGGAGGGAGAGTGGAAAACCATTTAGGAAAAACCACCCCAGTTCACCCGACCGAGATTTGAACCTTGATCTCCCCGTCTTCAGCGGTCGAGCTCAACACGAAAAGCGCGTTAGCCAACTACGCCACCGAGGTGGGTGTTTGTTTAGTAAAAACATTAGAGGAAATCAATTTATATTTATTTTCAACTATCTATTTAACCTGTCATTTTAATCAGGGCTGGTGATAACCCACAAAAACTACCCTCAATATTTAAGCCTCAGCCTCTGGTGGAAGCCCATGGGGAGATATGGAGATCTGACACATGCGTGTGGGAATCGAACTCGCGGAAGAGCTCGTAAGTCAGATCCTAGCTACCTTCACGCAAGTGCGGGTGCCTTACAGACGAAATGAGGGAGATGAGGTTAATTTTTTTTCAAACGGTGAGGTTAGTGAAGTGTTGAGTGTGGTTTTATTAAATGTGTATGGCTAGTAGTGGGACCGTATGGATCGTTGGGGATTAAGAGTCCTGATGGGACGGTTTTCTAACCTCACAGATCCATCATTTAGCTCGTAAGTTGAGTTCCATGCTGGTTTTGTTGTCTACCAGCTCAGTAATTACAGATATTTACATACATTTGTAAACATCCTATTTATGATTGTCGTCAGTTTCTGATGAAAGTGAAAGTGGTTTGGATATCACTAGTGTGGTATGTTAGAACTCTTCGCACTTGGGCCATCACTTCACTGAAATATATAATTGTGGAAGGATGGTGCTTGGTCTGACCTATAATGGGATTCAAAGCCCTGCCCTCTTGACATTTTGGTGCTAAGGCCACCCCCCGACCTAGCATTAGCAACCCACCCTATCCCATCGGCTAGTACACAACACCCCCGCCCTGCCATAGGGTTAGTATCCCGCCCGACATATTGGGGTAAAACATTTTAGGGAGAGCTAAGTATTTGCCTCCAAAATTTTGGGGCCACAATCATGGCCTGGTCGTGGGACCCCCAACCGTCATTTGGGGCTAAGACCCAGTACCCCACCACAGATTACCGAAATTTGGTGGCTAAACGTCGGCCCTATAGTTAAGAGGCAAAAGGGAATGTTATTGTGTAACCAAAATAGGAACAAGAGTTTTTTTTAAGGTGGTGTGTGATAGAGTAACGAAAAGGGAAATGTGAGACTTTTAATAGTTGCTTTATTACATAACCAACCCTTTTTTGGATTGATAAAAAGTGAAATGGGAACGTGAAAAAACCAAATAGCGACGTGGAACAGGTTTTCATTCAATTTAATATTATAGTTGATACTTGACCAATGAGTGTTCTACTGAGTGGTGCGTGGTACTTTACAGATTAGACTAGCTTTGATTACCCTATTAACATACCACAACAAGCCACTGGGCCTTAGTGTACCCCCGGTGATCTGGCGGTCTAGGGGTAAGATGTCAGACTTATGTGCTGGCGGCCGGGGTTCAATCCTCGGTCCCGGCACAGATTTATCTGATTACCTTACCCTTCCTTCACCTCTGACAAGACATCTTGTGAATGTGGGGAATGCCAGGCCTCCACCGTGGTTCGGATTCCACGTTAAACTGTAGGTCCTCCATTTCATCTCACAATCACCCTACCATTACACATTAGCGTGAGTGCGTATAACTCGAACGGGTAGTGAGACACGGTGATAATAATAATGAGTGTATCCGTTTGGTATTAATCACTAAATTTCGTTGTGGGGATGCTATAGGCCTACTTTATTTTGGAACAAACTTTTAGATGGTTATTTATTTAAAAATATGTTCTAGTGTTAAAAAGGAAATTAACTATGTGATTTCTAAGCACAAGCCTTTATCTCCAGAAAAGTTACAAACTAGCTTAATAAACAATCTATCCTAATTAAAGGTTGGACTCTATGGACTTGTAAACTAAGTTTGAAAAATATTGTCCTACATGGAATCAAACCAGGCTATCCTGGACTATTCTGTGTTCGTCACTGTTGCTAAGTTACAGGACAGCCGCTAGATGTCTCACTCAAGAGTGTCTACTGCCAGAAGGGTTGCTACACTCTGCCCCCCTTGCCGCCAAGTGCAACCCTTGGTTCAGGGGGGTAGAGGAGGGTGGGTGGTGTTGGGAGGGATGTTAGTGAGGGGTGTGGATGGTATTTGCTTGCGGGTCACACACGGCCTGACGGAACTCCCAGAGCTGGGTTGAGTGAGGAACACCTCCCACGACGACGTCAATATTGCAACCAGGTCAACGAATATAAACGGTTATTGTTACGACTTACAGACTGGGAGGTCCTCCATCATGTAGGCCTAGTAAAAATATGATTTAAATAAAAAAACAGCAGAACTGTTCCGATTCCAGTTTTTCACGATTCTGATTCTTTACATTTTAACATTGATTCTTTTATCTTATTTATTTTGATTTCTAAACATTTACATTTTCAATCTTTTCGATGCGTACAAGCTCGCCTTAAAAATAGATTATTTATTGGCCATAGTTTGGTTGAAATGATCCTAGATAGCCTAAGAATAATATTTAAACAAAATACACATTTTTTATTTGCGCTGAGCTACCAGGACTTAAAAATTATCTTGAGTAGATCCTACATAAAAAATACTCAGGCACTAAAGTTTATCATTATTATTTTAGCGCATACTAACAGGGTTTGTTGGATAAACATCCTGGGGACGTTTTCTTGAGTACTTTCAAAGCTATCTCGTATGGTTTTCTCATTTAACTTTGCTTAGAAAACCATACGAGATACTCAAAAATGCACTCAAAAATACAGACCCAGGCCTGCTACTGCCAGTGGCGGATATGTAACGAACCATCTTGTGAATTTGGGACACCTTGTAAGTGCGGTTACTTCATCCCGATGAGATGATAATGATGATGATTATGAGATACCAGTATAAATTTGGCCTAAATAACCAGACCATTGTGACCACAGGAACAATTCACCTTCGGGAAATATACCTATAGTACCGTTGGAAATCGAACCTGGGCACTCCAGATTGTTAGCCAAGAATTTTGATCACTAAACCAAGAGGCACTAAAGTGAAAAAAATCAAATAGTTAATATAGGTCAAAATAAAAAAACAAATCCATGAACTAGTTTAAATTTCGGAACTTTAATTTTCTAGAAATATTTAACGCTTTAGATCGAGGTATCCAAAATTGTAGTGTAAAGATATATTATCGTAGACCTACGAGATATTCTTGTGTGCACCACGTATTATTACACGTTAGGGTTATACACATATCTACACTAATGCGTTAAGTAAAGGGTAGTTAGAAGTTAGAGGTAATGTACGGTCAATCACGTAGAGGGAGTTTGAGAAATCATTTATTAATAACTACCCTCAGTAGGCCTACATCTGACCGAAATTCTGGCCCTGAACTCACCGTCATAAACAATCCAGTCTGAAAAAAAAAGATATAAATTGTTTTGATAAATTAGCAGTTTCTAAAATATTCATTCATTGGGACTCTTAGGACAAAAAACAGCGTGTTCGTCCACCTTTGTGGTTGAGTGGTTTAAATACTGGCCTCCAATGAATTAACTTTATAAATTTTTGAAATTTATACATATATGATACATTTACGATAGTTGTTAATTTAATGGAGTACTTGATATGTTGGAGAGGAAACAATCTTAAGCATTTGGGTGTCTCTAATAACTGTTGTGCCCACCTCCATTTGGTAATGTTATATAATTTACGTCTTTTAACCAAACTCTGGTTCACACAGAAAATAAATAGTACTACACAATCGCACAAACTTTCTAATTTTGGGTCTTAAGCCTTAGAAATCTGCTTCAGTGCCCACATGGTCTAAAACGTCACTTTCTTGTTAGATTAGACTGCCGATGACAGGAAGATCGGGGTTAGAATCCCGGTTGGATGTTCTGATTATTTCAAAATAGTTTTCCACACTCCCTCCACTCCAAAACGGCTAAAAAAATAATTAAGGTTTTGAAGATAATTTCCATAAATAAGTTTTGAGTAGACTACCCTTAGTCATAATTATGTTTTCCTCAGAGAAACAAACATATCATTTTGCTGATCACAATCACCACTCAAACATAAATTATTTGTAAACAACCTTAACATCATTTATTTGTAAACATAAAAAAATATTCTTATTTATCATGAAAAACTATTCCCAGATTGAATTCAATATTCAAGTTCAATTTCCAAAAAAGTCAAATCTCTTATAATTTTTCGTAAGTTAACTACCCTTAAATTAAATTATTTTAGATATATAAATATACCTTTTTATTACAATCATTATGGTTTCCAGCCTGTGGCCTGGATCAGTTATTGTTCAAGTAATATATTTGTTTCTACTACCGGCTAGCTAGACCTGTCATATGCCTTATAATCTAACTTATGATTAGGACAGGCACAACATCCAGTCTCTGCCCGTTAATTCATTACTGTGAAAGGGAAAAATCACATTTTATCAATGATAACGCTGGGGATATAAACCGGAACCCTTTGCTCAGTAGGCAAACACGCTATCAACTGAGCTAAGATGTCGGATATACATTATTATTGATAATATAAAATAGTCTCTGTTGTGCTCCGTCGAAAAAAAAAATCATGTCTATATTTTTTCTTTTTATGGATTTTACCAGCCAACCAAAGAATAAGCGTATCCCTATGGATTTGAAAATAATCCTAGCTTATACTTTATTACCACCCAAAAACCTAAGATTGTAGCATCCTTAAAGCCTAAATAGGCCTTTACTTTGTGTAATAGGCATAATAGTTATGTAGGCCTAAGGAAATTAGTATTTGTACCTTAGGACCAAAACCATCATCGTAGATTTTTTAGAGGCTCATTCAACCAATTTTTATTTGTGTTAGATTCATCAAAAAACTATAAAATACTTGTAAGGTTTCTCAAACATTATTATATAAACTGCATTAATATATATTTTTTTAACTCTCACAGATGGGCAGACAGACAAAAGTTTCAGTCTATTCTAGTCGCTGGCTCACTGGTGATGGGGAGGTCTGGGCTCGTATTCCATATGGGTGTACTGAGGCTTTTTTTTTCATAAATGGTCTCCCAATCTTCCTCCACGCAAATGCGATCACATTTTCTCTTACAAATATATCTTCCTCGTCCCTACCTCACTAGTGTAAACATGCAGATAGACCGTACAGATAGTAATATGCAGTGCGTATAACCCGAACGGGTAGTAAAAAGCGGTGCTAATAATAATAGTAATAAGTTTACTACGCGAAAAACCTCAAGGAAATTCACTTAACAAAAACAAATTTTAAGAGATTATTGCTATCCAGATTAATCCTATCTTATAATAAACAAAACATTATTGATGGAGGGAGGTATTTTAAGAGATGTTGTGTGTGTTCTATTAATATTACTTACAGTTTGGGTCATACATGAGTTCACATTTGTAGGCCTATGGAGGGAGGAGGATGATAGAATTTATTAGAAATTCATTGCTATTAACGTTTAAAGAGAATAGGAAATGCATTATAGCAAATAATAATACAACATACCATCTGAGCTCCCATCACCAGCAAACCAGACTTGATGAGATTAATATAGAAGAAGTATACTCGCATTCGCTAGGAAGAGTGGATAACAATTTTGAAAAAAAAGGTAAATAAATAATAAATAGTTCTTGGGTGCATTCGGCCGGGATTTGAACCCCGACCTTCTTACCCCCAGAAAACCAGACCAAGCCTTTTAATACGTGTGCACAGATGTGGGTATTTATATTTTGAGCTAGAACCAAACCTAAGACTTTATATGTTCTTTATTTATAATATTTTTTAAAGTGATATTTTGGAAAAATGTACATATTCGTAATTTGTGAAATTAATACACTTATTTCGGTTCTATTTAATTAAAATATCTTTAAGTACGAAAGATAATCCCATTTCCTTATAAAAGAGCGTTAAATTGGTGTCTATTAAACTCTTCATCAATAAATGAGCCCTCAATTGCTATCGGAATAGTAGTCATTTGTGAATGAGTCAGTTTCCTCTAAGTACATATTCCAGAGTCTGTTGACGTCATCTCAATTATATATTTAAGACTTATGTATGGTAGGCTGTTAATTGACCACCCACGGTTTAGTTATTAGAATGTTCGGTGTACATCAACATAAAACAGGCCTACATAGTTTAATTTTTTTTACCACGCGTGGCATATTATCAACGGATGTCCCGTGTTCAGACCCTTACCAGCACAATATAAGCCTTTATCATCCATGATACTCTTGTTAGTTTCTTTTAGCAACCCGCCTTACTACTCGTTCAGGATATACGCCTACGCCTATGCTATAGTTAATTTAATGTGATAGGGATTCAGATGGTTTAATTTGTAGGAAGTATACCCACATTTACGTGGAGGGAGGGTAGACAACCAGTTTGGAAAAAAAACACTCTCAGTAAACCCGATTGGGATCAAACTCCGGAAATCTCCATCATCAGCAACCCAGTATAGTGTAATAAAAATGCCCTAGACTATGCGGCCATCGAAGTGGTCTCGTGCTAGTTATTTGCTGGCGTTAGATTGTGTTAATTAGTTTTCTGATGTCTGGTAGTTAACATATACCACCAAGGTGTTATAACGTATATATTAAGATGACTTAACGGATAAAATCATTACTCCATTTACGAGTTTAATTGAATTTATTGACTTATTTTAATTGTTTTTAACATTTTATTGTCGACCAGTGGTCTTGGAGTGAGGTACTCGCCTCAGGACCCGATATTCGTGGGTTCAAACACAGCTTGGGCCGACGGATTTTTCTTGAGCGAAAAAAATCTGTAGCACAACTTCCTTCAGAGGGAAAGTCCCGTGTCAAATTGTGGTTATGTAAAAGAACCCTGGGAAGTATGGAACAAAACCTTTTCATGGTGAAATTCGTAGGCTCTTCGCTCTCGCTCATAGAAATTCTTGTGTGCTGATATAATCAGTCAGTTCAGAAGGTGCATGTTAAACACCTCAAATAAACTTTAAAAAAAAAATTAAATATAAGCTCAAGAATAACTATCGCCTTTGAAAAAACCTAGTTGGAGTGACCATCACACATCCCTGTATCGTGACTGCCAACACGCCACTGGGAGGGATTACTTCACCTCCGTTCTGTTTGGCTGCAAATAAGTGGAGTGACCACTTTTGACTCGAGTCGCGAAGCTACTTTACAGGCCCTCAAGGAAGAGCTCACCAATAAGACACTAGCACACGCACGATTTGTCATCTAAAATTTGTGTCAAATCCTCACTTTCCCTTAAAAAAATAATAACGTATTTTATTGCATGGAGCGAATCTTGTTGAAGGATAGTTCTTTCACAAATAGTGGGTGTTTCATGCCAGGGAAGCTAAAAACCTAATAAAACAAACACATCCGGTTGAACTATCCTTTTAGTAGAAAGTGATAAAATGAGGCTGAAATGTATTACTCTATGGATGAGAGTTTATAGAGGCTACTAATAAATTTGTTATGTCACAAATTTCATCATCAAATAGCCCGTTACGGCATCTTTCCAACTTTTTCTTGGTGTTTCTCTGGTTCTTTGTGAGTAGGATAGAATTCATATTGGTATTGTTCTAGAAATAATCCTTTCAACGTTCTCTTTCCATTTACTTCAAAGAATTTATAAACTTTTAAAGATGGGTTTCAATATTAATTCTATCATGATATCTTCAATTTTGTGGTGGTCAAGTAGTGCGCATCTTGCTAATTTTCACATAAATCACATTCCCACAGTTACTAGCCTAATTTAATAAGGCTTTCTTTTTGTCTGTTGAATGTATACCATATCTAAATTGATTGACATAGAAGTATCACTCTAAGGATAGAGTTTAATTAGTAAAAAGTCATTATTCAATAAAGATGATTATTCGATTTATTAAATTCAGATAAAATATCTTATAATAGGGCTATATGATTGTATTTAAAATAATTCTAGATTTTGAAATGAACTCTCTCCTGTTTTTTTTCACCTGGTAAATTAGATTGGTTGGTAGTTGTATCTTAATTATAGCTAACCCAATTTAGCAGTGAGGAGGATCAATGCTAAAACCCCCAAAATGAAATTCCCCATTCCGCCACTGATCAATGCTATACTTATATTATTATTATTATTAGCATCGCGTCTTACTACCCGTTCGGGCTATACGCACTTACGCTAATGTGTAATGGTAGGGTGATTGTAGAGATGAAATGAAGGACCTATAGTTTAACGTGGAATCCGAACCACGGTGGTTGCCTGACATTCCCCACATTCACGAGATGTCTTGTCAGTCCCATCCATGTTGAACCACACCAATTTTGGTTGAAAGAATAGTTTATAAAACTCAATCATGTTTCATTGATGCTAACATTGATAACATTTTACTGTAATATTTGTGTTATTTTATGCGTATTGATAATATCTATCAACAGTGACAGCTGGTGACCTAGTGGGCTAGGGGTAAGGTGTCAGACTTCTGTGCTGGTGGCAGGGGTTCAATCCTCGGTACCGGCAAAGATTTATCTGATTACCAAACCATTCCTTCACCTCTGACAATACATCTTGTGAATGTGAGGAATGCCAGGCCTCCATCGTGGTTCGGATTCCACGTTAAACTGTAGGTCCTCCATTTCATCTCACAATACACCCTACCATTACACATTAGCGTAAGTGCGTTTAACCCGAACGGGTAGTAAGACGCCGTGCTAATAATAATAATAATAATAATAATAATAATAATGATATATTAAAAGTGTTCTAGTAACTTAAGTACCTACCAGATACGGTTATTTCTACCAAAATAAGGGTATAGCTAACCCATAAAAACAGCCTCTATGCCTGCCGTTGCGGCTAACTAGTCCTGTTGTTACTGGAGCATCGCAACAGAACGCCGCGCTGCACCGGTATGAACTTAGGCTGTTTTCGTCTGAAGCCAGCCACGGCTGACTATGTGAGAGCAAAAATGGCGGTGTACTTACAGCGTCACGCGCATTCGGACGAGAGGCCGTTTTGACGTGCCATTATGCCGAGTCACTTTCGAGTTGGTTCCTAAAGAGCTCCACAGCGCCGCCGGAAGAGGACGCGTGTGACACAATGTCACATCTCTCATTGTTCACGCGGGATTTTTTTTTGTGCCATTACATTCATATTGTGTTGAATAACAAAACGACTGATGGAGAGTTAGGTGTGTGGTAGTGGGCTCGACTTTCATATGGGAGACATAGGATCAACTCCAGAATGGGTGTAATAGAGATGGTTTTTAAATAACTATGTGGTTTCAATTCTTTGAAATACAACATTCTCAACAAGGTACTTCTGATTGGGTTTTTCGTCATGATGATTTTTTCTTGAAAATGTAGTCATATGATTATATTATATATTATCATAAGGAGCATTAGATTGAGCAAATTGGAATTATATCTAATAATAATATTTGGATTATAAACAAAAAGTATTGCTTTTGTCAATTTAATGAGAAGAGTTATGTTACAATTAGTTTCGACCACTAATAACCAAAAAACATCTGAAGCTAGATAGGCATATTACTCAACTGATAAGAAATATGGCTTCTCATAAAAATAGATTTTCTTGAAATTTTTTAAGCAATGTAACTTTTAATTGCTGAATGTCCGGTACTTCTTGGGTTGATAATAGAATTTCCTTGATTTTTAGGAATCCCCTTTATCTATTTGTCCAAAAGTAAAATTTCCTATTCAAATATTCAGAGTATTACAGGTTTTAGTTCTTTATTATTTCTTATTATTCATCTTTTCACATTCTTCAAGACGTAGAACTGGCCTCTGCCATGGAAATGAGCGTTGAGTAATTGTATTTCAATGTGTGCTCAACCCCTGTTGAGATTCTACTACTCCTTATGACGATAGATGCTTCACTGATTGAATGGTCCGAGTCAAGAATGTCATATTTACGTTCCCCGGGGCGCATGTGGCCCTATCCATGATAATGTGTGGTCCACGGTCCCTCGGATTTAACAACTTGAAATGTGGTCCGATTCATTTTACTATAGTAGCGTGTCGTGAAGTGTTGCCAGTGTAGACAGAATTTGTCTAAACTGTCCCTGGGAATAATGGTTCTCACCCACCACTTGTAGAACAATATTTTATCAGGTATCCTGTGTGAGTCATTCAGAGCAGAACATAAGTATGATTGGTCTAATGGGGAGCAGGTGGGCGAGAACATATCACAAGAACAGATTAAACACGCTCTGCTTACCCTTGAAACACTACAAAACACGCCACTGTCTTACTATAAACATTGTAGAGATCCATGCAAGTCTATGACATTTGGAAGTCGGTTGTTATTAGTTGGGGAAAGTTATCAAGGGAGGTTGGTGTATCCAATTTTATTCGTTACTCACGAGAAATAAATTTGAAAATATTTTTAAATTTTCCTATCAAATGATATGTGCTATGTTTGGCAATATATAGTTATGTGAATAGTTGTTTTCTCATATAGAAAGGAACAAACACATGAGAGATCACGGTTTATACCTCGTATACAACAAGGCGAACGAGATCGAATGAAGGGTAGCAAATGTATTCACTTGAATTTGTTCAGTGTTTGGTTCGAAATTCTTCTTGCCATCCACATTAATTGAACAAAATGTTTACATGAATGTTCGATCACTTTTGATGATTGTCTAGTTGAAGCTTCAGCGTCGCTCTATTTTACATTATGGCTGATGAATAATTAATTATAATCGCTAGTGCATCATATATGATAATCAGTGAAGAAGCCGTTCAACCTAGGAGAAGAAAAATAAAAGCATGTTGGTGGATGACCCTAATTAAAATTATAGAAAGGTATAGTGGGACAGATTTGATGCGTGAATTTAAATTCAGATGGAAAATGGACTCATTCAAAATTTCTGCAAAATGAACTCCTCTGATTATAATATTTATTGAATCTTATTGGCCCCAAAATTGCAAAACATAATGAGTTGTAATACAAGAGTATTACTCCACTTCATAGCCACACAGAAAAATGATATTCTATTCAGTTTTGTGTCGATGTTCCCTACTGCGTGCGTACACACTATCAAAAGCGTGTTAGCGGACATCCTTTGATGTACCGACCAGTGAGAGAACCTTGGCGAAGACGAACGAATGCGTTCTGTGGTGTTCGTTTTTACGTACACATTAAGCGAGAGTGTCCGTTCGCTACTCTTTTGTTCGCCTTCGTTCTACTCGTGCATACAAGGCATAAACGGACACGCCTTTGTCATGAATGATGAAAGTGAATTCAACATAATATTTAAGATATAACATCAACACAATTACCGCAAAATAGAATATAAAATCTTTGGTAAAAAATAGAGATTAGCTCTTAAAATGCTATGTTATAGGCCTATTCTTTTTGTAATAATAATAATTGAATAATGCTTTTTAGGTTTAGTTAGTTTTTAGTAAAGATGGTGACAATATTGGATCTACTGATTAATTTCAATTTTTAACATGGCTAGTCTAAGGCGTTACTCCAGCTAGAAATAAACTGTACGGCTTATGGTGTAGATATTGAGGTTTGAATACTATTTAGGTGAACTGAAGGTGGTTTTTCCTAAATGGTTTTACACTCTCCCTCCAAGCAAATGTGGATATATTTCCTTGTAGCTCTTTACCTTCTTCATCCTTGCCTCATAAACATAGTTAAAATACGTGTAGCCAGGGACTGGCAGTAATACACGTTGGATAAATTACATAGTCTACAGTTTTGGTATATTATCCACATCATTTTTTACTATACCACCTATAACCTGAACAACCCGCCTCGGTGGCGTAGTTGGCTAACGCGCTTGTCGTGTTGAGCTCGACTGCTGAGGACGGGAAGATCGAGGTTCGAATCTCGGTTGGGTGAACTGGGGGTGGTTTTTCCTAAATGGTTTTCCATTCTCCCTCCACGCAAATGCGGGTTCACTTCCTCTAATTCAACCTTCCCAATTCCTAATCCATTAGAGTAATTAGTACTTAAAGCGTATAACCCGAACGGGTAGTAAGACGCGGTGCTAAATATATATATATATA
>CABFVX010000046.1:199744-216845 GCA_902151425.1 Timema shepardi
AAATATATATATATATATATATATATATATATATATATATATATACACAACCTGAACAGCTAATAGTATGGAGTGCTAAAAAAAAATAATACCCAATTTGTATACTACAGTGAAAGGTTTACAACACAGTGCTTACATTTATTTAATTTTATGTAATATGTAATTGATTTCTTACCGATTTAACTACCGTAAAATATTTTGACAGCCAATCCTTTTCCAATTAACGTATTGACCTAAACCGGTGCTATAATTAATACAATTTTTTGTAAAAAACCAAGAAAAGTATTTGACAATACCTAAAACATTTTAATTTCCTAATCCTTTATCACCATCAAAAATGTTTTTGTCTGGATGAAAAAAGCTCAGATGTTTTTATTCGTAACTGTATCTACTTCAAAAAAACCCCACAGGGATTAGATTACACACCCATGATTCAAACACGTTGCTTTGTGACATTCAACCGATACTTATTATTGACAGAATGTAGGTGTTTATTTGTACAAAAGCGTCAGAAACTCCCTGGCAGGGCTGTAAAGGGATACGGATTAAGAGCAGTATTTTCACTGTTCTAATAAAATATACAATTTGAGCAAAATAAATAGAGTATTGATTAGTTGATACGATTACCCACATAGGTGGTCACATGGTCTAAGGCTCTAACAATATACTAGACTGCCGAAGACGGGAAGATTGAGCTTAATTTTCTACACAGTGTAATTTTAGTTTCTCTTGAATATTTGTCATGAGCATTGTGAAATTGGGACATAAACTTTATAAATGCAGAGAAAATTTCTGTTCAAATTCAGCGATACCCCTGACAAAAATATTCAAGAAATGTTGAGATCTATAATGTGAAGAGTATTTAACCTAAATTATCTATTGAAGGAATATTTAATTATTTTGTCAATTTTATGTTAGTAAAAATACAGAACGTAACTTGCGCTACCATCCAAAACACCTTAAGAATTTCATTAATTATTTTCTTAAGAGTTTCAGATACACCATTTTACTAGCTTTAAGATTAATTAATGCCATGGCCGATTAAATGAAAGTGCCACGAAAATGAATAAGTTCTTATGTACGATACAATGCCATTGTACTAACTGCAGCATTAAGGCGGTTCCTGATCCGCCGGTGGCTGTGCTGTCAATAATAGCTTATTTAAGTCGATGAGTTCCACACGTCCATCACAGACTATGCCTTAAGCTATGAGTTAAGAGTAGCCCTGAGCACGATACAATTTCCGAATAGCTCTGTGTTAGAGCATTGGCACGCTACGCCAAGGGTCCCGGGTTTGATTACGCTACCACGGGCCTGTTTCATAAAGATACAGGCTTACAATTTACAAGAGAATTACCTTTAGCTTGAAATAAATGAGAAAATAATATTTCATAAAGTTACAAGTAAACACATGTAGCCACAAGTGAAATATTACAATCCACAATTTTTTTACAAGCAATCTTGGATTCATAACTCTACTTATAGGTTACAATCACTTGTAAATCAAGGAGTATTTTCTATAAGTCTCAGCACATAAGTAAGAGGGTATTGATATATAATTATTAGTCCAGTATACTAGTGAATATATATTCGGTATAAACAACTAATATATATATATATATATATATATATATATATTGTTTATAGACTTTTGATGAGTGTGTCGGCAGGTTATTACTGATATTAGGAGACAAGGTGATTATTGAGGTGAGGAGGCAAGGTAATATTGAGGCTAAGAGACAAGGGGATTATTGAGGTTAAGAGAAAAGGTGATTATTGAGGTGAGGAGGCAAGGTAATATTGAGGCTAAGAGACAAGGTGATTATTAAGGTGAGTAGACAATATGATTATTGAAGTTAAAAGACAGCCTCGTGTGAACAGTCTCACATGAGTTCATTGACAATTGAGAAACTATTAGCAAATATAGGTCATTATTGTTGTACTAAATAAATCGACAACTGCCTTAGTTCAGGAAAAGTTAAATTTCTCAGCCCCCTATAAAAATATTAAGCTTAAAAATATAAAAAATTAATATAATGTAAAGTATTCCATAATATTATTTTATTTATTATCTCTAGTTTAAGAAGCTCCAAACAAAATGTATTAATGTTCCTTAAACTTTTGACTAACGAATATTTTATTATTTAACTACAACTGTCACAAAATCATTATTTAGAAAATGATTTATGTACTCTTGATTGCTGTACCAATGGAGACCAAATTGGATATATTCATTTTCCACTTGTACAGTAGATATAACAGTTGACTTGTAATTATTTTCTACAAGTGAACTTAAATTTACAAGTCAAAATACATTATTTATGAAACTTTCTATATTTAAAATGGCAAAACCTTCAATTGTAACTTGTAAATTATAGACGTGTAGTTGTTTTTAAATAGTGTCCTTATTGTTATTTTTCAAATGTAGAGTACAATAAATACAATAAATACAATACAATAAATAATATATAATAAATATTTAATAAATACAATAAATAGAGTACAATGAAGAATTGCATCAGCATCCTCTGAAATATGTGGATATGTGGAGACATTTTTTCACAGTAAGTTAGTCTAGAATAGATCCTCTCCTAAATAACACATGACCAGTACAACAATAACATACGCTCTATAACTCACATAACATGATCACTCACAGGTCAGACCAGATAACTATCTCTAACAGACATGAAAGAGAAATCTATCTTCTAAGCCTATATACCCGACTAAGAGAGTACTCAACAAGAAGACACAACACTCACCCGTTCTGTGACAGATCATCAGCAGACCAACATACTACTCCCACACCTTCGAACAACCAGCACCTGATCTTAATTCGATCTACATCCTATTCACACAAAACCTTCACATAACCTGCACCTTATCTTCATCCAAATTACATGATACTCACAAAACACTTTTACCCAACCAGCAACTTGTATTCATCCAAACTACATCTTATTCACATAAAAACTTCACACAAATAGCACTTGATATTTATTAGATCTATATCCGATTCACATAAAACCCTCACACAACCAGCACCTTATCTTCATTTGATATACATCTTATTCACATAAAACTTTCACACAACCAGCACTGTTCTTAATTATATATATTTCCTTTTCACACAAAGCCTTCACACAACCAGCATCTTATCATTACTCATCCTACCTACTGCAATGAGTGAGTGGAAGTAGAGGATATTTTCTGATAACCAGATGCCCTGAACATCATGATCACATACACACGTGCATGTTTGATGACGTCATATTCTGTACCAGTAGAATTTAAAAAAACTGAAGTGTGATGAGGGGTAAGGGATGAGTGGAGTGGGGTCGGATCTCTCACACTGGGTGGCCTCTAGCGAATCGTGACTAAACTCACATACTAATACAATGTTTGCTCAAGATCGTGGCCGTGAAACAGCTTATCCTTGATACTCTTTTGTGATTTCACCCCTCTACAATGATGTATATTATAAACTATACTAAAATAGGTTTAAAACTAATCCTTATTATAATATTTATAAAAATCAATTTCACATATCTGTTTATAGTTTATACTTTCCACATCAACATAATCAAATTTGAGAAATTATTCTTATAAAATCCTTTAACTCCAAGGGAATTCATCCAGCCACATTTTTCAATTCTATGAAACATATGAATGTTGGCCTGTATACCAACATTAAAATTAACACCTGCGGAGAAAGGTTTCCCTTGTAAATGATTAAAAGTGCCGATGAGATTTCACAAGTGAAATAACTTCGTGAATATGAAATTTACTTTGAAAAGAATTCAAGTTCGGGTCAAAATAGCACCATAATTTTCATGGCGGGTCATTTTATCTGTAACCTAATCTTCCCATCATACTTGTGGAACAATAGACATTCATCAGAACACCCACATAGAAGATGAATAGAAAAAATAATAATAATAGCTTACTCCATCGTCGATAAAGGTCAAAGTATTCCAAAGCAATATATTATCGGAGACTTGGCGTAAACGTCTTCAAAATTTAGCAGTTCTTTCGAATCTCAAGTTATCGATTATGTCGGGTGTCTACTTGAAATAAAATAAGGTTAGGGAGATTTTTGAAAAATTAAATTCGTTAGCTAATTTATACTAGCATATTTAAAAAAATATACTTTATAATAAGTTTACTGGTTGTTTTTTTCGAGTTGATGGAAGGTTCTAAACTAATTTCAGCAAAATTTGATATTATTGAAAGGGTCATCTATGGAAATGGTTCATTGTAAAATGTTATACCTTATTAATGCTAAAACAATCGACAATAAGTATCCATATATAAGCCTATAATTAATCTTACAGATTTATTCTTTTTGGCTTCTAACCATTTTAAATATGACATGTGGTTAAGTCAATGTCAACAAGATGAAAAATTTTACTAATAGCCCTTTAAATCTTAAGATGAATTTGGTTGTATAATTTCGTCTGCTCCCACGTAAAATTTCAAATCTTCTAGGAGAAAAATAGAACAAGAAAAAGCTTATTACTATTAAGAAGATTTGCCATGCAATATTATAATACTTTATAAACGAATAATTTAGGTTTTTTATAATCTGATTGCATCTATGGATTAAACCTGTATTGGTAAGATTGATTTTGTTTACCTACATAAATAATAATATGTTATTGCTTTTTATATCCCCAGGTACACCAAAAATAATATTAATATAGTAAAGAATAGAGTAAAATAACAATATAATTTAAATTCAAACAATACTCCTAGTTTCACCTCGTATTTAAAAAAAATAAGGTATTCCAGCTATGGTTATTATTTATCCTATACTTTAAGATATTTAATAATAATACTTGTGATTATGATTTTACAGTGACAATATATATTTATGGAGGCAAAGTATATCTGTCAAATATTGATTGTTAAATGTGTATTTTAAGATTGATTTAATTTTTAACAAAAGCAATTCAAACTAACAACAAATTCCATTTCGGAAGTTTATATAAATGTAATAATGATGAATGATTTATTATTTCGTAAATTTTGAAATGTTTTTAAATCAAACTAAAAATATTATTATTATTATTAGCACCGTGTCTTACTACCCGTTCGGGTTGTACGCAATTACGCTATGTGCAATGGTAGGGTGATTGTGAGATGAAATGAAGGACCTACAGTTTAACGTGGAATCCGAACTACGGTGGAGACCTGGCATTCCCCACATTCACAAGATGTCTTGTCAGAGGTGAAGGAAGGGTATGGTAATCAGATAAATCTTTGCCGGGACCGAGGACTGAATCCCGGACGCCAGCATAGAAGTCTGACAACTTACCCCTAGACCACCAGGTCACCAACAAAAATAGTAATTTATTAATAATATTTGTGACAAACTTTAGATTATAATACAATGCCTAGATAATGTGAGTGGTATAATTGTGAATTAATATATATCTCTTTGTAATTTAAAGATGTGTGGTAGCTTATTCATTTCACACGCCACACACGAACCCATATATCACTCAACCTAGGCTATTCCGGCGACTATTTATAAAGGGGTGACAAGTTGATTTCTGAGTTTGTACCAGACACATTGTTTGCTATTGTTTTCAAGGTGTTTTGTGTTTATTTGAATAGAGTGCACTACGACCCATCTCATTCATATAATATTTAAAATATTTTTGTTATTCCAAGATAATTAAATATATGCTATTTTACAGGATTCTATTTAAAAGACCATTGAATTATCAAATCGCTGATTACACAGACTTCTATTTAAGATTCAAATTCATAATAAATATTTGAAAATAAATTATTTAATTGTACCTAGTAGTTGAATAGTAAAATCCTGTGCATATGTTATATTTATAACTAGTTTATCTAATTGTATATATATACAATTAGATCAACACGTTATATATATATATATATACAATTAGATCAACACGTTATATATATATATACAATTAGATCAACACGTTATATATATATATATATATGTGTGTGTGTGTTACGGGCAACATCCTAATTTAGATAAAGTCAATTTTATATAGATATTGTTGATATTATCCAAAATGCTTGGATAATGTTAAATGCAAGGTGATTGAATAATGTTTTTCGAAGTTTATCAAGATAATATGGATATTATCCGACCACACTTTAATTATGTCAAATTCTATGGTGGAGGTTAGGTTAGGTGAGCTAGGTTTATTTATCTTAAGTTAGGTTAGGTTAGGTTAGTGGAAAATAAAACATCAAAATAAGGCATTTTGTATGTTAGTGCACTTCCATGATACAATAATTACAGCTCCTTAATAGAAATAGCGTTCCAAAATATAAACCGTGTTGAAACGTGCTTGGTTTTACTAATTAATATTATTCAACGTTATAGAAGTCTTGCTTACTGATGTCGAGATTATACGGATCAGGTCGGTGACCTGGCGGTCTAGGGGTCAGACTTCTATACTGGCGGCCGGGGTTCGATCCTTGGTCCTGGAACAGATTTATCTGATTACCAAACCCTTCCTTCACCTCTGACAAGACATCTTGTGAATGTAGGGAATGCCAGGCCTCCACCGTGGTTCGGATTCCACGTTAAACTGTAGGTCCTCCATTTCATCTAACAATCACCCTACCATTACACATTAGCGTAAGTGCGTATAACCCGAACGGGTAGTAAGACGAGGTGCTAATAATAATAATATACGGATCAGGTAAAATACGGGATAAGTTACTTTATATTTATTATTCTAACCACTGCACTTAGATAATGTGGCCATCTCTCAGCCAATCTCGATATTATCCAGATTCTGCACACTACCCGCAGCATATATATATATATATATATATATATATATAATCATAAATAGCCCTATATCTTAATATTTCAAATGTGTATGGTAGCTTAAACATCACACGTGCTATCCTTGAACCAATGGATATTATTAAAACCATGAACCAACAGATATCTCAACCTATTCTGCCACCTAATAATAGTGGAGGGAGAAGTTTACTTCATATTATTATATATTTTCACAAATTTATATTTCTGCTCCGAAACTTGGAACTCAAACAACACATTTTTCTTTTACACATTATCTTGAGAAACCTGCTTTAATGTTAACATGGTCTAAGGTGTCACTCTCTGAGTAGATTGGACTGCCGATAATGAGGAGATAGAGGTTCGAATACTGGCCTGGTGTACTGAGGGTGGTTTTTCATAAATGGGTTTCCACTATTTCTCCACATAAATGCGGGTACACTTTCTCTTAATTCAACCTTCCTTATATAAAATTCACTAGCGTAATCAGTACATATAAATGTATTTCAAACCAGAACACAGTAATAAAAATGGCTCTCGAATGAAAACCCATTATTATCTTTAATTTTAATTACCGTTTCTGTATATGATATAATGGATATAAAACAGAAGCCTTTTTTTTAAACAATACTTTTAATAGTACAGTGCTTTTAATTTATTTGATATTCTATATTCTTGATCAACCTAGTTACCTCTTTCTTCTCCTATGTCAAAATGGCATAAAGGTGTTACTAAAATTTGGTGTTTAGTGGAGAGTCCACTCTGCTGCCACTCACTCCTAACACGCCACCGACACCCTCCAAACCACCCCACCAGAATACTCAGACATAGAAGACTACTATTAAACACGCTACATGGGTTCAGTGAAACATCGTTGGCTAGGGGCTTGGGAAAGGGGGGATGAGAGGTATGGCAAGGGGTTTGGGTGTAGGGTTGAAAAGGGGTCACACACAACACAGTAATATTTGTTTAGTCGGTTTGTCACCATGTTTGGGTATTTTATGATGTCAAGAGTTTTAAATCTGTTAAAAGTTATAATGTAAAATATTTCATTCAAAGTATTCCTTACACAGATGGCCACCCTGACACAGATTGACCAAAATGCTCCATGTATTTTGTTTATTTCTTATTTGTATACTTAGTGTTCTGATATAATCAATTGGTTTAGAAAGTGAACTTTAATTACCGGAAATAGATAAAAATAAATATTTTTAGGCAAAGAATAGGACCTGGGGTGGAGTAAAAATGACAACTTTTGGTAATTAAATTGTAATTTGATATTTGGGGAAAGATGCAGGGTAGCTTATACTTATGAAGAATAAACTAAAACTATTTATTTTAGTTAATGTTTAGAGGTGCCCTAAAAGACTTGAAATTTATGTGTTTTTTTTTTGTGAAAATTGAGAATATTTGTCAATATGAGTAAAGCAAAGTAGCCAATAAATTAAAAAGCAATATTCGTCATATCCTACTAAAACATCCCTTCAAAACTTGCGTAAAGAGATGTCCTCTCTAATTGCAAAATTAAAGAGCTTAAACATTTTTTTGTTAACTGAGATAAAATCAAACTATGACATACACTATCATCATGTGCATAGATTTATTAACTTTGGACATCTTTGACCAAAAAGTGTTGGCAAGATTATAGTCTTATTTAAAAATATATACTTTTGATGTATTTTACTTTACAGATAATAATAATCATTGAAATATGTCAGCTGTTCCTTGAATTGTTTTTTGTTATCATAAGATGTTTTTGTTATTAATGCTTTAAAAATAAAAATAAAATAATAGCGGGAGAGATGCTACGATCTCATCTGACTCCAGGTTTTCAGCAACCGTAGACTCCTTATACTACTACCCCAGCTGAATAAGAGAGATAAGGAAGGTTTCACTGGAACCAGGTTGTTCCTACCATCTGATGATTGAAAACTAAATATCAATCCAGTCGAATGCACATGCACAAAAACTACTACTGCCACTGGCTAATGACATACCAGACTCTTCGTCATAACAAATAGGACTAAATCTTCCATCCTTAGCTCTAGTCTTTGACCATACTGGAGTATCTGATAGACCAGCTACAACTATAGAATCTGCTGTACTCCAAGATGTTGTAATAACTAGCTCAGAAATTAAAAGTTGGGTTGTGAACCATTAAAAAATTTGGCGTGAATAAGCTACCAATATTCACTACCTCATAAGACACACACAAATCAGCGATCGGTTGGTGTATAATTTGATGGCAGTAAATACAAAACACTATCTCAAGAGAAGGATGCGCTTCAAGTTTTGCAAAAAGTGTTGTCTCGGAAGGACACATACTCTTATAACCGATTAAAGGCATATTCATCTCAATCCTGTAACTTGTAAATTGGGGACAGTTTGTACATATTATATTACTATATTCAGAAATACCTAAATGAAAAAGCTACTGATTTGTCTTTACTCTGTGCTGTGGGTTGTGATGGCATTGTTGTCAGTACAGGGCCAAAGAGGGCATAATACATATTTTAGAACTATATATTAGGAAACCCCTACAATGTTCACTTGTCAGCTTCATGAAAATGAACTTCCTTTGCTGCATTTATGGATGCACTTATATGATGAAACGACAGGTTCCCAAGGGTTTTCAGGTCACATTAGGAAACAGTTGCAATGCTGCGAAAAGCTCCCTGTTGTCATTTTGAGATAATAGAAACAGCTTTGCATGTAGTAGATCATAAACCTGACCTTAGTTCAGAACAAAAATATCTGCTAGGCACAATGAAAATTATTGTGACTGGAGCATGTTCCCAGAATTTAGTAAACATGCACCTTTGCCACACGTCACACTCAAGAGGGCTTATAACTGGCGACAGGATTGTGCGTCTATACAGTGCCATGGAAACTCCAACCAACACCCTAATAACATTATCCACTTTTCTCGTTCTATTATATGAGCCTATGTGGTTTACCATCAAGAAGAAACCTTTGTGCACAAAGAAAGCTAGACATCTATTAACAATGATTGGACAAAGTCGTTACCTTAGTGACGATTTGAAAAAAGTAATCAATCCTGTCATACTAAGAAATGATTATTTTGGTAATGATGAAAGTATCTTATTATGCGTGCTAGTTGATGAAAGAAAGGTGACTAAAGACTTGGACTAGCACGCATTCCGACAGCACGAAGTTCACAGGAACGTTCAATAATTTGTTCGTTTTGTCATTCTTGCTATCAATTTTAAGTCTACAGACTCCATAAGCCTGATGGATTGATAAAAAAGGGAAATTATTGAACCACCTCTGAATTCAAACTTGTATATTTATCAACTTGAAATAAATAGTTGAAAATGGTTACGAATCAGGAGAAGATATTCTAAGCTCCCCATGCCACACTCAAGTAGTGGAACGCTGCATCAAGCCGGTGACAGAAGCTTCTGAAGCTGTATAAGGGGATGGTTTCATCAGCGGGAGTCTTTTATCTCGAAAGAAAATGCCTCCATTCAAGGCAGTGAAATAGAATGCTACCTAGGAAAATGATATGATTTTACTGTGTTTCTATTTTTCTGATATGTTTCTATCAAAATGAAATAGGTTTAGTAAGTAGTTTGTTCTGTTAAGAATGTATACCTCATTTTACTCTCGACCTTAAGATAATAACCAACGAAGGCCACACAATGATTATTTTTTAAGAAATGTTAAGAAAATTATTTTTATTTGGAATGAAATTCTAAGTTTTGGAGGAATTTGATGGGAATTTGTAAGGAAGCCATCATATTAAAATGCAGTCTAATAAGCAAGTGAGCTATTATTCCATCAAAAATAGTGAACAAATTTAAAATAAATAAAATTAAAAAGTAATTTTAAATTAGCAAAAAATATTCAAATTCAAAGAGAGAAAAATAAATGAGTTCAGGGAGTCATTAAACGTCAGAATATATCAAAATTACGAGCTAGATTTTTTTGACGATTCCAATTTCTATACTCGAGGGATACGATAAAGTAAAAATATTACGTAAATAAATAGGTGGCAGGTGTAACTCTCAATGGCAGGCAACTGATTCGACTAACTCAAGCGGCTGACAATAATATTTACGCCCCTACACTATAATCCATTCACCGTAGGAATTTACTTCTGAAAGGTCTTTTTCCCTACCATAAATCTACTATATAGTAGGATATTGGCAGTAAAAGAGACCTTTCAGAGAGTAATTCGTACCGTGAATGGAATATATGTGTAAACAATGAAAAACACGATGACTCTCTCCGCTACTCATGCTAGGCCGCTGAACCAGTCTTTAGGGGGTGGCCAGACTGAGCGCGCGAGCGACTAAAATATAAAATAGAACACATGGATTCTAATGGGAGGTGGCCACACTGGAGCGAGCGAGCGAGCGAGCGCGCGAGCGACTGAGCGCGCGCGCTTGAAAGATAGAACTGTTTCTATTTTTCAAGCGCGCGCGCTCGACCCGGTACAGTCTAGTTTACAGGCGCTAGGCAATATTATTGTATGTTGGTTCATTGAGTGCTGGGAAACTTCTCATTTTGACATGATATTTGACTTTTTTCTATCAGTGATAGATTTAACACACTTGCTATTAATGGCCTAATTTAATTGGTAATACCATAAATATATGTAAGCCCGATATGTTAAAATACTTCAATATTATAATCAAAGTAGGCCTTTACAAATAATAATCACCATTAGTTTGGAGAGTATGAAAAAACCACAACAATAAATAAGTTTTAAGAATCACCTTCAGTTCACTGAGCCTTCGAACCTTTATCTCCCAGTCAAAAGCTATGGAGTGCAACGTACCATTCCGCCACTGGTGCGGCTAATCTGATTTTAAAACACTTCAGTACATTAAAAATATTTGTTGTAAGAATTTTCGAGGAGCAGAGATATACCAAGTGTCTTTGACAGATACATCTTCTCTAATGAACTAGAGTCTGCTAATTACGCGCTCGCTCGCTCGCTCGCCAGTGTGGCCACCCAGTCGCTTGCGCGCTCGCTCGCTCGCACGCTTGTCAGTCTGGCCGAACCCTTTAATGCAGATAATTTTTAGACAATTCTTACCAAACATAAATATTGAGCTAACTAGCATTTCTCTTAATATGGAACATAAGATTGTACGAAATTTTGGATAATCCGGAACCTTGGATGATCGTGCCTTGAATAGTCGAGAATTTATTGTATTTCAAATTTAATGGATACTCCAAATACTGACAATGAGATGGTTTTTCCTTAATTGTTTCCCACTCTTTCTTCTCGTGGTTAAAGATATTTTTATCCCCCAAATTCTTCCTATTTAAAAAAAATCTACTTGTGTAGATATGGAAACATCCCGGATGGTAATGAGATGCAGAGGAATAATTAAATAAATAAATAGTAAAGTATCCCACTAAAAACAAAATCGACTAACTTCTGTGCCCCATGGAAAACTAGGCCCTATTCTGAAGAGAGCAGAAATATTAATTTAACCTCGTGTAATAAACAACTCCAAAACGGAACTTGAGGCGCAAAAATATGAAAATTTATCTAGAGTTTAATCAGGGTACTACTCTACGGGAAATCAATAAGCATGTGTTAAATCAGCACTGGACTTTACATATAGACTCATCAAATACGGTACCCTTTTAGAAAAAAAATATATTAAATATCGAATAAGGAACGTATAATATTTAAGAAGGAAAAGATTTAGAGAATATTATTATTAGCACCGCGTCTTACTACCCGTTCGGGTTATACGCACTTACGCTAATGTGTAATGGTAGGGTGATTGTGAGATGAAATGGAGGACCTACAGTTTAACGTGGAATCCGAACCACAGTGGAGGCCTGGCATTCCCCATATTCACAAGATGTATTGTCAGAGGTGAAGGAAGGGTTTGGTAATCAGATAAATCTTTGCCGGGACCGAGGATTAAACCCCGGCTGCCAGCATAGAAGTTCGACACCTTACCCCTAGACCGCCAGGTCACCATTTATAGAATAACTTTTTGAATTGCAATATATTAAAGGTCTATAGTAAAAAAAATACGTTAAATTTATAACAATAGAATATATACACATATATAAAAAACCTCAATAGTGTGAGCGCCCCCATTCAAGCTAAACCAACTGAGCAGCCACCGCCACTAGCGGATTATAGTACCAACATTTGCAGATAGAGGTTAGCATGTGGTCAGTACGAGACTTCCAACCATTAGTCCCAGTTTTATAAACCGGAGCTGCTACGTCTTTACCCAAGTAGCTCCTCATTTGGTCCTCACTAGGCTGAGTTTGATCCCAATCAAGAACCACTGCATCACAGATAAATTGTTAGAAGCACTGAGGATCAAACCCGGGAACTCTGGATCTTTAGCCAGGAAATCTGACTACTAGACTACGCAGGCGGTCATACATTTGTATATACGTATTTTATATTATTATAAATTATCTAATATTATCTTTATATTAATATTATTAAAGTAGAGTATATATAGGTCTATATATGTATTTTGTTTTTAATAATATCATAATTATATCAATATGATTATATACATAGATCTATGTAGGCCTATATATTCTATTACTTTTAATAGATTATAAATAATCAAAATTATAGCTATGGTAATATTATTAATAGATAGATATATGTAAATATTCCGTTATTGGTAACTAAAAATATTAATTTTACTAACACCATAACAGATTGTTATTAAACAAACTATTTTATAAATATCTTCCTTCTTAAATACAATAACAAATAAATGATACGGAACTCCGCATGGAATTGCTGGCTCTATTGTTAAAAAATGACGATATTTACTCAAAACTTGTAATATTTGTGAAAAGAAATAATATAAACTAGCAAATTCAAGCATAAATTGCACTATACTTATGTAAAAAAAAATTTAGACCCGGTTTTAAATTTTATAATTTTATTTCTAAAGAATTAATGTCCTCATTTGTATGTTTGGACCAATATAAAAAAAGATCGATATTGGGTCCTCAAGGGTCAATACTTAGTATTAAAATTTCGACTTTCGTTTAAAATTGTTGACATTTTACTAGGTGTTGCACATCTTCAGGTCATCGCATTGCTATTAAATTCCTCATTTATAAATTTTGACCAATAAAAAATGTAAATATTGACTATTGAGTCTAAAATGGAAATAGATCTTTGTTGTACAAACATTTCTCCTAAGAGATTTAAGGAAAAGCAACATAAACTTTTAGAGACCTACTTATATTTAATTACTCTATGGCATTGGAGAATTATTGCTTTAAAACTTAAGTAGTATCTCCTTACAACTAAAGCTCACAAAATTGTATTAATATATTTGCCAATATCTCAAAAACTGTTAGTTGTATAAAAATATATTTTGAATAAAAGTTTTTTATTTTTATTAGTACTACAATTTTGCAATGAGAAGTTATTTAGTTTCTCAAATAGTTGCGGAGATACGGAAATTTCCTCTTCCATAAAGTACCGTAAATTCATTTTCATGGGCAAATGAAAATACCCCGTTTATTTATAATCTTAATCAACGCCTAGATACGAATTTTAATCAAAGTCGTTTCAGCCGAATTTGATAAAATCGATTTTTTTTTCTCTTTTCGCACTTGTTTAAACTATTCTTAATTCTAAGTTTAAACACACACAGACCGACAGCATTGTAAAGACCACTTTTTACGGCTCGGGGGGTCATGCGAAGTTGACATTCATCAACATTTCATGTTTGATTTTTTTTTTTTTGCGGTCACAATACTTTACTTTTAATGTTCGAAAAGCTAAAAAAATATATATATTTGCGTATGGCTTGAAAGTTATTGGTTTTATAAAAATATGGCTCGAATAAAATATTTGTATTATAAATAGATATACATATTTGAAATGATAAGTGATTTCATATCTCAAATAGTTTCGGAGATATGATTAAAAAAAAGGGAATATACGCATCAGACCGGAGCCCAAAGTTATTTTGTCGAAATATTGAGAGTATCTATTTTGTTTGAAATATTTACAAATGTTTTGAAATGGAATTAATTCAAAATCGTTCTAGCCGATTTTGAGAAAATCGACTTTTTCTTTTTTCGCCTTTCAGTAAACTACCCTTAATTTTAGGGTTAGATATCTAATTCCAAAAATCTCCCGGGAAAACCCTATGAAAACCCTAGATACCAAGTTTTAGCCCGATCAGTAAAACAGTTTAGGTTCTATTTGGAGGTACAGACAGACGTAAATTCAAAAACTACTTTTTCGGATTCGGGGAGCCATGAAACGTCAAGCTTCATAAAAATTTCGAGTTCGGTTTATTTGACGATCACAATACTTTTTCCTACCTGTAAGATAGCGAGAAAGTAAAATCAACTAACAACAATACTAAGAATTTTAAAATATTTATAATAGAGAAAACTGCTTTACTATTGTTAAATTACTTAAGGTATTACTTGGGTATGAATGGAGGTATACTACTCTTCCATATTACCTTAATGATTCTTTAGTTACGGGAATTCGGTGACCTGGTGGTCTAGGGGTAAGGTGTCAGACTTCTATGCTGGCGGCCGGGGTTCAATCTTCGGTCCCGGCAAAGATTTATCTGATTAGTAAACCCTTCCTTCACCTCTGACAAGACATCTTGTGAATGTGGGGAATGACAGGCCTCCACCGAGGTTCGGATTCCACGTTAAACTATAGGTCCTCCATTTCATCTCACAATCACTCCACCATTACACATTAGCGTAAGTGCGTATAACCCGAATGGTTAGTAAGACGTGGTGCTAATAATAATAGTTACGGGAACTTGTATTTTGGGCAGTTATAGAAATTCACCAAAAAATAAGTTGTTCTAAGGATTCTTGTTTTATCCATTGCGAGGGCCAGATAGTGTAGTAGGCCTACTTTGAAATTTGACATTTTACTTTTCACTGAGCTACAGACACATTCTGGTGTCTTCTTGTTGTGTTTGTTGTGCAAATATTCTAGGGAGCTCTGCTAATATCATGGGAAGACATGAACTCAATTTCGAAAATGATTGTCGATATAGCGCTCCTTACACGGTCAAACTTGAGAGACATTCCCCATTAGGATTCCGGGGGAGTGGGGGCTCTAAATTATGATTCCAACTGTTGTTTCCCGATGTAAAGGAGGTCAATACTCAAATCCCACGTGGGTGTAAAGAGGGTGGCTTGTCCTAAATGGTTTTAAACTCTCCCTCCACGCAAATATGAATGCAATAACGTTTCAATGTACTTTCCGCCTCCCTATCACATCAGCATCATAGTTATGAAAAATCATTATTGTTATTATTATTATTATTATTATTATTATTATTATTATTATTATTATTAGCACCACTTCTTACTACCCGTTCGGGTTGTAGACCCCTACGCTAATGTGTAATATTAGGGTGATTGTGAGATGAAATGGAGGACCTAAAGTTTATTGTGGGATCCGAACCACGGTAGAGGCCTGGCATTCCCCACATTCACAAGTTGTGATTAATAGACGTATTGTCATAGGTGAAGGAAGAGTTTGGAAATCAGATAAATCTTTGCTAGGACCGAGGATTGAGCCCCGGGCCTCCAGCACAGAAGTTCGACACCTTACCCCTAGACCACCAGGACACCTTATGAAAAAATACAAAATAATATTTAATGAAAAAACCTGTGCTTTTCTCAAAAGTGTTTTGTTGATCATTGCCAAGGCCAAAAAGCTTTACAGACTGTACTAGTACCCATATCAGTGGCCGCATGGCCAAAGGCGTCATTATCTTATTAGAATAGACTGCCGATGACGTGGAGATCGTGGTTCGATCCCAGTCTGGTTTATGTTCATAAGTTTCTTACCACACTTTCTTTACATAAATGTGGGTACATTTCCTCTAAACTCAATCGTCCTCATCCCTAGCCCATTGGCGTAGTCAGTACATAAGCGTATAGCCCGGATGGCTAGTAGGTGCGCTGCTTAAAAAAAACTGGCAAATACTTGTTTCATTTAGTATCCAAATTATTTCTTAAAATCCATTAATGAATGGCATTATTGTGTTTGTGGTTGGTCAAATGTATAGTGAAAGGGAGGGACAAGTTTATTAGTGCAGTCATGTTAAGCCCGAGAATCTCAGGCTATAACCCACAAGCCACACTAGGGTTTTCCCATTCTTTCTCAAGGCCAATATTGCCACCTTTTCAAATTATTATTATTATTATTATTATTAGCACCGTGTCTTACTACCCGTTCGGGCTACACGCACTTACGCTAATGTGTAATGGTAGGGTGATTGTGAGATGAAATGGAGGACCTACAGTTTAACGTGGAATCCGAAC
>CABFVX010000046.1:216911-251096 GCA_902151425.1 Timema shepardi
ACATTCACAAGATGTCTTATCAGAGGTGAAGGAAGGGTTTGGTAATCAGATAAATCTGTGCCGGAACCGAGGATTGAACCCCGGACCCCCAGCACAGAAGTCCGACACCTTACCCCTAGACCACCAGGTCACCTACCTTTTCAAATTAAAAAATACCTTCCTAAGCCTATGTCTTCAGTCTGAGTAGATGATTACTTTTACGGGAGATAAGACTTGAAACCAAATAACCTTTGTAAATTATTTGGTCCAATACAGGAATATAGCATGTTTCCTTTGACACCGCGTCTTACTACCAGTTCAGATTATACACTTGATTACTAATTAAGCTAATGGTTTTAGGGATGATAAAGATAATATTTATAGGAAGTGTACCCAAATTTTATTGTAGGGAGAGGGAAAAACCATTTTGGAAAATATATCATAAGTACACCTGGCCGAGACTCGAACCCCAAACTCCACGTCATCGGCAGTCTAGTCTACTGCGAAAATAGCACCTTAGACCATGCGGCCACCAAAGAGATTCCTGTCCTCTACTCCATGAAGACAAGTTATTCCATGAGGTCCTCCGATTAGATCTATTCTTCTACTCTGCCTCTTAATGGTGACCCCTCCCTTCCGCTGACCCAACTTGTAAACTTCCATATTCCTAAATCAAGAGCTCATCACAGGTTTGAATAAGCAGGAGATTAGACAAACGATTACGCTTGAACCAGAAATTGCATCAAAATGCAGTTTTCTTCCTTTTCCTTTTGACAACAGCACGTGACGTAAATTAGACCATGTGTGCTATCAGGATTCACGTGAGGTAACGTAACCGCTCTAGAAAAACACAAACGTTGAATTTGGGCCTTATGAAAACCGGCCTCACTGGCCACATGCTCTCACGCAGGGGTCACCAAGCACATTAAGTATGGGAGCTGCTTTAAAAATGCCAAATTGCTTCGTGAACGATCCCATATTGAAAATTGGCCGTAACGCTTTTTGGTTATTTATGTTACCTTTAGAGAAGCTTTTGATATCAATCAGATGGGGGCTTTGTGGCTTGTTTTGCATCGTTGCTTTTCCTATCACGTAGAAAAAGAAACGATTACTTTTACATAATTAAATAAGTTATACCCAATGAAGGAAAGGGAAGGAAAATGTATTAAAGAAATATATAAGTTTAACAAATAAGTGTATTAAATGGTAAACAAAAAGATATATATAATTACATGTGAGTGACAAGGTTTAAATTCAATTAATTAATGATAACCATATTCCGTTATCGAGATAGAAAAGATTAGCTTAGATGAATAGGTATTATTACTTTGTCCACAATGAACCAAAAGTAGTTAGATAGAACATAGAAATAAATAGTGATATTAGTTTGAATCATCTGCCATAACTCGGCAACAGTAAAAAAGAAGGATTAAGTTTTAGGAGATATAAAAAAGGACAATCTAGCCATGTTAGTACCAGACTAATACCTGAGAGGTCTAATCATGAATAATAGTGAAACAATTGAAAATATAAACATTGCATTAAATTCTATATTTTTAGAGTTACTAAGAAGAATATAATTTAAGCTAGTTAGCTTGTATTAACCCTCATGGAGAGCTACGAAAAAACCTAAGAAAAATATCTTATAAAAGGAGGTTCCATTTTACAAATAATAGATAGCTAACAATCAGGCATTTACACAGTAGTTTACTATGGTCAGTCATTTCTTAATGAATATTGCCAGAGCAATCAATAGTAAATTTATAGATGTACCCATTACTAGGGAATACAATAGATAATACAAACTATCTTTGAACAGTAGGATTTATATGGCGCCTGAAGGGGCTGAAAGAAAGCATTATCCTCACGGGCCATTACTTCAGACTAGTAGTGCTCCCACAGGTTGTGCACCGCAAATAGCTACACAAACAAGGGTGCAATAGTGACTGCAACCAGTCACTGACCTAACTAGGTCCAAGAGGAAAATGTTAGATGATCTGATTGCTGCCATAAATAGATTCTAAACGGGATCATACAATTTAGGGTGCCATAAAAATATAACAATGTCTTAAGGACTTAGAAAAGGAAATCTAATTAATGGACTCAGTATACTCAATCACCTGTTCCAATACATATGTAGAGCACAGGGCCCTCGTATTTAAACTATGCCTTATGGGCACAGGGAAATAATCGTCAGACAATCTGACTAAAGAAACTATGCCTGGTGGACATAGAAAATAGTCTCAGTCATCCTGACTAAATAAATCATGTCTGATGAACATAGAAAATATTGTTAGACCTTCTCACATTAAAACTAGTATCTGATGGACATTGAAAATAGCTCAGACACTTTAACACAATACACTATGCCTGGTGGACATAGAAAATAAAGCAAGACATTCTAATACACGAAACTATGTCAGATGGAAATAGAAAATTAACGTCAGATATTCTGATATGCTACTCAAAGTTTAATCGACATTGAAAATAAAGCAAAATATACTAATACATGAAACTATGTCTGAGGGACATAGACAGCAACGTAAGACATTCTGACTTGATACTCAAATTCTCATAAGAGGCTTCCTCTGCAACTTGGTGGTGAGACCGACGCCTGAAACATAGTGGCCATTATTAGTCTTCGGTGCTGAATTTGTATGGAGTAGTTCCTTCGCCGGTGAATAAATACAATGGAATACAAAATGTGATCCACGGGGAATCTGTTATATATCAACAGAACTGGCCCGGAGTACAACAGGAGATCTAAGGGGAAAAGGGGGGGAGGAGGGTTGCAAAATAAATCCAATTCCTCACTAGCGCTGACAACAGGAGTGCGAGCAGAGACAATGATCTCTCTTTTCTTCGACGTGTGCCCTTTGATCAAGACGTGAAAATGCTCGCGGTGCCGGTATGGTCCACTGGGGCAATGTTCCTCAACGCTTGGTCGTTTCCCGGCAACATCAATTCTTAGTGAGTTACCACATGTATCTTCTTATTGGAATATATTTGTACTTGTTATTGTTTTAATAGTCTTTATGGAATTTTGATAGTTTTTTTTATGAATTTTTGATTGTAGATGTCATATTATATAAATGATATGCTACAGTTTCGTAATTGTTAAGGAATACATGTTTATATGTTGGTACATTTCATACTAAAATGAACTTTTTAAATGCTAAAAAGTGCAATATTTATTAATTTTTCCAAACAAAATTATAGTTAATTTTATTTTGTTAAATTATGCGTATTCTACATAGAGTAATTTTATTCATCTACGTACAGGTACACTCTTCAATTGCAGTTATCAATTACAGTTACTGGATAATTTCCTTTTAGGCCTGATGTATCACATATCCACAGCTTTAGAAAACACTCTTCAACAAAAATTCACTATGAAAAGAGTAAAATAAATGTCTCGAGTGAAGTGCAGAAAAAGCCTTTGTGAGAGACCGGTAGCTTGCGATTAACCGTTTGGCGACAGCTAGTCTACGCAACATTCTTGTGATAGACTTGATTGCGGGTGACAGGAGATCAGGGTTCGAGGCCTGGTCAGGCGTACTGACACTGGGTTTACCTTAAATGGTTTACCACTTTCTCTCCAATAAGGTGCAGGTACACTTTCTCTAAGATTCTACCTTTCTCATACCCACTTAATTAGCGTAATTAATGTATGTGCATAGCTCGAGAAACTATTAAAACATGCTGAAAAGAAAATGATCTTATAGTTTAGCACTGGTACTTACAAAGTCTAAGAAGTAAAGCTCCAAATAGACTAGATTTCTGGTGACTTGGAGGTGGAGGTTCGATTTATGGGTATTGTTCGCTAATGTAGGTGCATTTCCTCCAGGACATCCTTCCAACTCCAACTCACTCCTTAGGAAAACTCGTTAGTAACTTTAATATCTATTGTAGTAGCTAAACAATTAAATTTTTTATTTATTTAATAAGTCAGTAAAAAAAAATATGTTGCCACAATTGAATTTTAGATGCGAGCATATGTTTAACCTTTTACCCACACTAATATAGTAAAACGTGTTTTATAGTTATGACTTTAATATACATAAATGCATATATTGATGCTATATTAATATATATATATATATATATATTTTACAACTGTAGTTTTCAATCATGTAAGTGGCTTTCACATTTTTTAATTACTAGAAACCTAATACTAAAAGGATGATAAATGGATGTGTATCTTTCTTTGAACACTACATACGTTATCCTCTCTTTTAATAAACAAAGAAATATCAAAAGTAAGAAAGAAGGTTGTAAAGAGAGAAACCCGCTTCAGTAAACAGAGCGATATCCCTCTTTATCACAAACACAAAGCTTTGTTCAAACAAAGTCCTAGTTACTGAAGAAGTCAACCCTATTGTGATAAAAAAAACTATTTTTAACGGTATTTAGAGTTTCTTTCTCACAGAATGGACAAGAATGTGTCCTTTTCCTATCAATGAGTAATGCACACAAGACCCTAAATAATTTTTTTTAGTAGATCCTAAATTAAAAATACATAAATAAAAAAAGTATTAGTTATATTAATTTTGATTTAAAATATATTTAACTTATATTCAAACAAATAAGGTTGGATTTTAGAGTTACGACTAAAATGAGGTTATAGATATCGTAAGTAAAATAAACTTTTCGACTATAACATTATTTAAAAATTTAATCTTCTAGTTATTTTATGCCGAGTAAAATATCAACGTCAACTACACCACTGAGGTAATGAACGTTTGTATGGATGCAGTGGATCTAACTCCGGATTCTGACCTTGGAGGTTACGATTTGTATAGAGTACCTTTTAATCCTACAGGCTGTGTATTAAATGTGTAACTATTATTATTATTAGCACCGCGTCTTACTACCCGTTCAGGCTATACGCACTTACGCTAATGTGTAAATGCTAGGGTGATTGTGAGATGAAATGGAGGACCTACAGTTTAACGTGTAATCCGAACCACGGTGGAGGCCTGCCATTCCCCACATTCACAAGATGTCTTGTCAGAGGTGAAGGAAGGGTTTGGTAATCAGATAAATCTGTGCCGGGACCGAGGATTGAACCCCGGCCGCCAGCACAGAAGTCTGACACCTTACCCCTAGACCGCCAGGTCACCGAAATGTGTAACTAAATATTCTTTGCACGTTAATCAGGGTACAATTTAGTTGAATAACACAGTTATCTACCTACCACTTAGGTTAAGTTAACTAATTAGCAACCCTTGTGTTGAAGTTATTAAAAATGTATAAAATTAGCAAGTTAGTCTTTATAAAGATTGTAAAGTCTTTGAATATACTTTGTGAGATATTAATAATAATAATAATAATAATAATAATATTTAGCACCGCGTCTTACTACTCATTCGGGTTATACGCTTTAAGTACTAATTACGCTAATGGATTAGGAATTGGGAAGGTTGAATTAGAGGAAGTGAACCCGCATTTATGTGGAAGAAGAGTGGAAAACCATTTAGAAAAAACCACCTCCAGTTCACCCGACCGAGTTTCGAACCTCGATCTCCCCGTCCTCTGCAGTCAAGCTCTATACGACAAGCGCGTTAGCCAACTACGCCACCGAGGCGGGTGTGAGATATTGTTTTTAATCTTGGTTAGGCCAAATAAAATTAGTCAAGTGCTGTGAAACTATATAAGTATTTTTAGTAACTCGGGGATATTTTATAATTCCGATCAAAGTTATAGCAACCTGCACATTGGTTATGCTCGGATAGCAATACACTTAACGCTCACATAACCGTTAGGATTCTCCTTTTATTTTTAAATGTAAGCCATCACGATACACTTCACGTTCATCTAACGTAAGAGTTATTCATGCCAAGATCATTATCAAATCAACGTTCACTTAATGCTCACGTCACGTAACGTAACGTAAGTGTTCTTCTCATGTTTTTAAATGTAAACCATCACAATGCAGTTAACTTAACGTTCACTTAACTTAAGAGGTGTCTATGGGACAACAATCATGTTAAGTGAAGGTACCACGTGTTCTAGCTGCCAATCATATTGTTAGTGACGTCAACAGGGCTATTAATTTGAGTACTTCATTTGTTGGTTTATGATATTCCGCAGACGAATGATTCTGTACGTTTTTCTCAACGTTTCACGAGCTCTATGAGGCTGTGTCCTCTTGTTACACTTTATTTTTTACATCCCGTAGGCATATATTGCAAGTACTTGGAGCCCAATCAGCCTTTAATGATTGGGTTTCATTTTAGTAATTAATTTGTTTTCAAACAGTCAACATCCATTGTCTGTGTATTGCTCGTGGTGTTACGTTAAGTCACATGAATCCTGATCACACAATAGTTTCTTTACCTTAAGTGAACGTCAAGTGAATCTTAAGTAAGCGTTAAGTTACGTAAAGGTTAAGTTAATCGTGAATCGTGGTCCTGTAATCAGGAGCAGATCTTTAGCGTTACGCGAAGGTTAAGTGACGTGAAGTATATTTAGTGAAGTGCACCACGTGTTACTGTCAGTCAATCATGCTGTAACCTACGTCAACACAGATATTTCGTACCTAATTTTTATGCAGAAGTTTTCGGTAGTTTGTTTGTACTCGTCTCTTGAACACTAAAATGCGATGTTTTATTCGTACACCTTATTGTTTAGCTCTCAAAGGCTTTCAGACAAATCTTCCCCAGCTGTTAGAAATGAAAATTTGTTTTCGAACAGTCAGAATTTGTTGTTTATATGTTGTTCAATGTGTCTCGATAGTCCAAATCATCACACTCGCAATAGACTGCACAGCCGGGGACAGAGAGATTGGGGTTAAAATACAAATCAGGTGTACTGAAGATGGTATTTACCAAATAGTTTACAACTGTCCCTCGAAGCAAGTGCGGGGACATGTCCTCTATATTCAACCTTCCTAATCACTAACATATTCTCGTAAATAATACATTTTTGAATAATCAAAACGGGTAGTCAGACGGGGTGGCAAGATATATGAGAATTAATGTAGCAGTTTAAGGGTAGTGGAGACTATAGTTTTCAAGCTCACCAAAGCTTATTGATCGCTTAGTTTAGATCAAAGGCTGAAAAGGTCGTTAATATGCTTGAACTTACTTAAATATCACTTTAATAAATATAACTCATTTTGAAGGGTATCACTGCGTTAGTGGAACTAGATTGATACAAAATAATATCTACATGGATGGTTAAGCAATGGTCAAGAACTTGCTAACAGTTTTTTTTTTTGCTCCAATAAGGTCGTGTGCTTGGAACATGTATTTAGGGTTTTATATGACGTTTGCCTAGCTATCATTTGTGAACCAAACATGATTAATATTGTGTAGTTTTCATAGAAGGAGTTTCATAGACGAGACAAAATTAATCTTTGCTCAGCACTTCAAAGTGTAGAGTTATACAGTGCATAACAGAGGAGGCCCAACAAATTGTATTGATAATGCATTTTGTTTGAGTTCTATGCTTTAATATTTAGCACGACGTCTTACTACCCGTTCGGGTTATAGTTTTAAGTACTAATTACTTTAATGGATTAGGAATTTGGGAGGTTGAATTAGAGGAAGTGAACTCGCATTTGCGTGGAGGGAGAGTGGAAAATCCTTTAGGAAAACCCACCCTCAGTTCACCCGACCGAGATTCGATCCTCGATCTCCCCGTCCTCAGCAGTCGAGCTCAACACGAAAAGCGCGTTAGCAACCACGCCACCGAGGCGGGTAAGGTCTATACTTATTTTGGTAAAAATATATCATTGTTAAAGCACTGAGAAGAGATAATTGGAGTAACTTTAATGTTCGATACGTTACAGTGTTGAAGTCCTATATTATACCATTGGAAATCCCTAAAAATTAGCCTTTAAAAACTATTTGATAGAAATTTATTATCTTCTATAGTTAAATTTTTACTAGCCTTTAAAGTTTAAAGTGTATCAGGGACCTATTATCGATCCTATGTATTATTATTAAAGTGATATGCATCCAGGATAATTTTTTCAAACGATTTCTACAAATATTGGTTTTTAAATAATTTATTTGAGGTACTTAGTGTGCATTTTCTGAACCTACTGATTATATCAGCCGACAATAATTTATATGAGCAAGAACGAAAGGACCTATCAATTTCTACGGGGATCTCTTAACCGCCACAATCAACATGGGATCGACGGATTTACTTCCTCCCCGAAGGACGTTGTACTACGGATTTTTAACCCTCAAGAAAAATCCGTCAACTCAGGCTAGATTTGATCCCACAAACATCGGATCCTGAAGTGACTTCAGCCCAAGACCACGGAGGTCGACTAGCAAATATAATGGTTACCAGACTGGATTTTTCCTCCTGTTCTATAAACGTTTGAAACAACTAAGAAACTCATTTTCATATAAATTTAAACAAGTTTGTACATAATCGCTGTATATATTTTTTATAATCTCACCTCCTGAATTTTTTCACCCCATACTACACTCATAACCCATAACGTTGAACTACCCTCATATCCATATCCAGGTTAATGTTCGACTCCCGTATACCACCCCTCCTCTTTAGTATCTCAAAGGACGTAGATCGTCACCTGAAAAAGAAGGACTCTTCAACGTTCTCTACTTCATAGTAAAAGTCTTCAGCTATTTACAGCTTAATAATACCAATAAAGACAATAATAGTAATAATCATAGTAATAAAACTGCCTTTGTTCCACTGTTCTAATTACAGCTCCACGATGGAGCGGCTTCTCTAAGACTAATTATTGTAATTCCAGTGAGTTAGTATAAGTGTGTGTGTGCTCTAAACGAGTTGTACTTTGAGCCAAGCCGATGGGTGTGTCCTAGTAACGCTGACAGCATGACTGTAGGACGGCTTGCTCCTGCCAGGTGCTTGCAACTTCTTAGATTTCGTTTATTTACAAGTAAGATGAACACTACACTTTACTTGAATTGCTTTTGGTTAGGAGTTTTTAGCGTGGAACTATTAGGCTTATATCATCACACGACTTACAAATTAAATTAATATTACCAAACTATGGGTGCTCCAGAAGCTCCCTTTGGAACCGTTGGGGGAGGGGGTGGGAGAGAGAGGTGGCACAATTGAAAGGAGGGTCCGGGGATCCCCCTTAAACAATTTGTTTGAATCCAGGATGACTCTAGAATATATTGATATCAATATATTCGTCCTGTTTAGCATTTTTTATGCCTTTATTTCCCATAATTTATAGTAATAAAATTGAAGGAAGGACCTTTTAGAAAATACGAACTTATATGATTACTATTAGAAATGGATTTTTTAAACTATATTTATAAGTTTATAACAAATATTATTTTAAAGGTGTTGATACTATCTAACTAAAATAACAGTTGTAGACCACATGAATCTACGTGTGGATAACAATAGTGGAAGATTAATATAGACATAATTGAAAAGACGTAGATATTCCAATTATTTTCTCAAAATAGATTGTAATTTTCTTGTAGTCTATTAAATACTACGCTATGTTTTAAATATATATCGACAATTTCCCCGGGGGAGGGGGGTGGGGGAGAATAATGTGGGGATGTAGAGAACGCGAGAAAAGGCCGGTGTTTTTGCAGTTTTCATAGCAAAACTTTCTTTGGCAATAATAAATAAAATATTGCTTCAGTACAAACATAGAGTTTAATGTTCTTCACATGGTGATGTCAAAAGTTGTTTAAAATCTCTAATGAGCATAGTGTCATTAGATAAAAAAAACTTTATTTGAAGAGAAAAAGTTGTCCTTAAAATTCCAGGACACCCTTGACAGATATTCAATAAATTTTGAGGTCACCAAAAAATTAAACTATATTTATGTACAGAAGCAATATTTTATATATTTTGGCCAAAAACCTTTTTCATGTAATAACTACAAAAATACTTAACTTTTCTCGCTTCCCCTACATCTCCCCCTTAAAGATAATTTCAGCATTCCCATGGTAAAAGTAGGAATAGCTCAGACTTTTCTATATCCCATCCCTCCCCCAACTTATAGAGAGAGTCCCGCCTCCCCCTACTAGACTCCAAGACTGTGTGAGTCCAAGACTTAAAATTTTGGATTGAATCTGAATCTTTTGATTACTAACACAAATCAAATTAGAATTAAATATTTTTATTATTGAAAATGTTTTGAATCAGTTATTTTGTATTGAAAATGTTCTGAATTGAATCCAAATCAGATATAGGGTACTATAATGAAAATTTTTCAAATCAAACCAGAAACATATATTTTATTCTTTAATGTTTCGAAATGAAATATTAGACTAGAATATATATTTTATCTTTAAATTAATTCCAATCAAAAATAAGATCAATTTGCTTGGTTAAAAGAATGAATAGATTATAAGAATTACGTGACTCGTAAGTTTAGATGGTTAAGTCAAATAAGAGATGCTAGCTGCCTAAAAGATTTAAGTTATTCAAAAGTTTAAATTTTAGATTCAAATTTTGAATTAAATTTGATAAAATACGAATAAAATATCGATTTAAATATTAGATTTTGAATGATACGAATCTTTCCTTTGGTATTTAGAATAGAATCCGAATCTTAGTAAGATAAAAATTCTTATTCAAAATTTTGAAACTTGGAACAGGCTTAATAACCGCTAACACCTGAAACGGAAGTTATAGTTTGGGGCAACTGTACTGTATGTAGCAAGAACTCGGGAGTACTTGGATCAAAACCAAGTCAGGTACAGTTAGGGGTAGGATCCCGCTTAAGATGAATGCTGGGTAATTCCCTTAAACCTTACTTTCTACACCTTATTATCTCATATAAACAACACATTTGAACTAATAGAGAATAAAAAATAAAATATAGCTTCCTTAAAAAATTTTTTGTAATAGTATTTTCTTACACTCACGTATTTTAAAACTCTTCTTTGGAACTATTGCATCGGTGATCTCATGGTCTAAGCCAGGAGTGTACAACTAAATGTGCATGAAGTTCACAATTTGAATCCACGAATATAATGTAGGGCCGCATCATAATCGGATAGTTTTTACAAGTTATGGTAAAAGGCAAACGGGTATTTAATTATGAATTTAATAAGAAGTGATAATTTAAACATGTTTAACTATACTAAGCGAACTAAAATATACAATCTTTGATAAGTCAGTATAATACAGCAGTTGTAAGGAAGAATTTAAACATGAATATCAATTTGAGTTTCATGGATTTTCCACACGCAGCTCAAAACTATTGTTTCTCAATTAGTAACCTTAATTTTGATACAGTAGATTACTTTTACAAGAAACTTCGTAGGTCACACAAAAAAAGGCTTCGCTGGTCGCATGCGCCCTATAGGCCACTAGTTGGAAACCCCTGGTCTATTGCGTCACTCTCGTGTTGGATTGGACTGCCGATGAGGGGGAGATTGGGGTTGTAATCCTGGGGTCAGTTGGTATGAGGGTGGTTCCCCACTCTCCCTTCATGTAAATGCAGGTACCTTTCCTTAAAAATACTATACTCTCTTAATCTCGATTCAACTTGCGTAATTAATGTATTCGTATAGTCCTAATGGGTATTAAGAAGCAATAAAGTTTTTTTAAATTGGGAACTAGTTCTGTTGAAACCGGCCTACTCATCCAATAAGACAGGCAGAGAGAAACAGGTCACCCTAACGTAGTGCATGCTTCATCACTCATGACAGTGGCATATAAGTATCACACAGTCTATATTTGGCTTCATTCAATGTCTGTGTCTTTCATCTACTTTGGAAACTGGCCACTTGGTGTAGTGGTGGTCACTGGTCCGTGTACTTGGATACGAGCTTAGAGATCCCGGGTGCATTTCCCGGCTGGTACCTTTGTTATTTCTCCCGAAAGAAGAGTTACCTAAATGATCACAAGGGTTTTGTTATTTAAGCATAAGTTAGGTTTAAGTGTTTCTTCTAGTTCCATACCCTCATACTCACTATCACCATTACCTTATTTCATCGGGACATGGAAAAAGCTTTCACAGAAATGATGTACGATTAGCATATTCGGGCATCCCCTGGGAATCGGTTTATTAGTACTGGATAATCTTTTCACTACTGGGTTACGAGTGTTGTAGGCCAGACGCGCAATAAATATGATATACTTTGGGGATATTAGCCAGATTTCTTAGAAACCACTTTTATACTATAGAAGTATATTTTTTTTAGACAACACTAATAATATTTTACCCTGTAATTAATGTTATTTTATAGGTATTTACAATATATTTCAAAAGTGACAGCTGAAGATAGCATGATTTGATATATAAATAAGTGAAAATGTATATAATATGTTTTCTAGCCGTCAATAAAAAACCTTCCTATGAAACTTAGACTGTACTGTACATTCTGAGGTTATGTTGCAGTAAATAAATGGCATGAGTTGGTTGGACTAGCAAGAAGCTGCAAATGGGGGCTTGGAAGATGAACCCACGTACTGAAGGGGCTGCCTAGTGACCTGTGGATTCACAGTTCGATTCGTCAATGCAAATAAGATTGTTTATTTTATGTTAAGTGATAAAATAAATATAAATGTTTACTTTTGTGTGGCTTATACTATGCTTTAAAATCTAAATAGTAAAGGAAATACGCTTTGTCTGATTTTCATTTAAATTTTACTTAAATGCTAGCTTGACAGCAAGCAGTCTAATTTTTGGATTGCACCCATTTTGTGTAATTATTAAAAAATACTATATGTTCACACCTAATAAACTGACCTTAAATGCAATACTAATAAATATCCAGGTAGAAACAAATAATTTTTAAAGATGTTGTTAAAATACAATTTTCTGCAAAAAATAAATAAATAACATATTGGATTTGATATGTACAGTACACTACGTTTACCCTGAACCTTGCTAGTTTCAATTGAACATAACTTAGAATGAATGGGCCAAAGTGGGATACGTCCATGAATGACTGCTACCTTACAGTTTAAACGAAGTGTACAAGCCTACGACCATAATCCATTCCTGGTATTTATACAATCTATATATTTATCTTGTGTTAGTCGACCTCGGTTGTCTTGGGGTAAAGTGCTCACCTCAGGACCATGTGTTCTTGGGTTCAAACTCAACCGGGGTTGACGGATTTTTCTTGAATGATAGAAAATCCATTGTACAACTTCCTTTATTGGGCATGTGAAACCGTCGGTCCCATGTCAATTGTGGGATGTAAAAGAACCTCGGATGGTATATGAAAATATATTTCCTGGCCAAATTTAAAGGCTCTTTGGATCTCGCTCATAGAAATTCTCGTGTGATGATTTAATGAGCCTGTTCATAAAGTGCACCTTAACTATCTTAAATAAATAAATATTTATCTTGTGTAACCTAGCCCTAGCACAGCAATCACCTTTACAATTAGCAGCTTTTAAGAGGCCCGCGATACATTGTGGATGTATTTCTGTTAAGTATCAATCCGCGAACGATTTCAAACAATTCAACATTAATTAATGAAAACGAATGCTTCTAATCGAGAGTTGACCCTGGGTATTTTATTGTCAGTATTGTCACGTTAAGCCAAATATTATGGACCCCGTGTTGAAATAGTAATTCTCCCCTCCCCCTTTATTTATGACGTTTAAGATATTTTATAGTAGATTATTTACTAAAAATGCCTCCATCGAGGTTTTCAGAATGTTTAAGACAGTATATGATAATTGTTTTCAATAGAAGTTTAATGGAATGAAATGTTTGCTTTTTAATTTTAATTTTAACTAAGCTTCTTAATATCTCTTCAGGTTATTCATAGCTTACACTAGTTAATCCAACATATAGGATTTGAAGGATTTATTTAAAGGCTACTGCCTAGAGAAAGATGATAGAAAATCACGTACTTACATGTGGAACACAAAATTTCAAAATTTAATGTTTCTGGTTCTGGATACATAGTTGGAATTCTAATTTTAGTTTGATTAAATTTATATATTTAATATTTATTCGGGTTCGTTCAATTGTTAGCATATAAGGTAATGGGTACGAGTTTATAACACATTGTTTAAGGGATCTATAGTCTAACAGAGAAATTTGACAATGTATTAAAAATGTTTAAAGGCTAGAAGTTTAAATCGTAAACAATTTTTGCTGTGTTTAAAAGCAATTAAGATTTTCTTTGATTGATATTGTCATGTCACAAAATTTGTAAGCTATAGTCATGTTTTTTATTAGTTTGTAATTGAGGAGTTTTATGTAAAAGGGGCCCATCTAGAAAAATCATGTTTTGAAAAAACGGTGCTTAAAGATTTACGATAAATGCTACATTTACAATAACGGTTTAATACGATTTTGAAACATGCCTTAGTACTGCCTATCAAAATTAAATTCATTATAATTAATACTAGTATTTTTACATCAATATATGTATTTTTACACTAACATTTTTATTTAATAAACTTAAAAAAAAAGATATATCTAAAAACTACTTTTTACTGGAAAAAATAGTATACTGGAATAAGAAAATATGTAACACAATAATTATTATAGAACAACGTTGGTATATATGTCTTCAGCTGCAGTCTATTTTTTTATTAATTTGATAATAATTATAGGACTCCGTTTAGTACGTTAGGACCAAATAGTTTAAATTATATTTAACAGTCATACGGTCAAAGAAACAAATAGAATCATTATATATTTAATGTACCACTGAAACGTACGGTAGGCCTACATTATCATGGTTTAAAGTATTTAAAGACAGGAAAAGGTTAATGAGGAGGGTTCATGCATAGGTTACAGGGGATACTAAACAGTGTTTTTTTGCATTTAGAGAATAATTGATACTCTCTTACTTTGATACTAGAACAATTATATATATATATTTTGTATTTAAAGGAAAGAAAATTCGTCCGATCACTTAAAATTATTGGCTCCATCGCAATAATTTAAAAAAATTTCTAAAAAAGCATGGTGAATTTGAATCCTCATTGGACCTATAATTTTATATAATTGTTTCAAAGCATTCAAAAAAATGTACATTTTAAAGTATTACATGAAGGACAAAAACATTAATTTAACAAAATATTACAAATAATGTATTTGTTCATTTGATCTGTGAATAACAAATAGTTTAGTTTCTTTGGAAATTCTAGCCATTTTAATATAACATAATAGTTACCGTTTCTATATAAGTAGAGAGTAATTATAATTTTTCGCTTTAACCTTAAATCAAGTAAAATAAATAATACAATATCTATATAATTTAGTAAATAAAGTAAGTATTAAAAGCGTATTCTTGCATTTTATCATCTTTCAGGTTCACATTATTTAGATCAAGACAAAGCCTATGTATTAGGATAATTTTATACTCGTGTATATGATTTTATAATTTTAAGATTGTAAATAGCTTATAACTAACATAAAATAGAATAACTGGCATAAACTTGAGTTAATGCTATTAATAATACTGAGAAGGAAATAGCTTCAGAATAAAATTGGGTTTATGTCTATTATGAAATTATTTCAAACTGGTTCTAATTACAATTTAATTTTTAGCATACATTGTAGCTAATTAAAAGGTCTCTAATAAGCTTAAAGGACTTAATTTATATACTCGCCTAAGTAGCTAATATTTTCAAATATTTTATTTAGAATAAATATTTATGTGGCATACAATATTTTAATGTATATCACTGTAAGAATGGTTTTAATCTCCATTATAAAACAAATAAAGTCTTAACTAAAATAACAAATATGAACTACCACTTTAACAAACATCATACGTTTAAACTATTGAACAGATGAAGTATTAGCTAAAATTAATTTAAAATATATTTTTTGTTTCAAATAGATTAAAGATAATGAAATGAAACGATTTTGCACATATTTCTTTTAAAAATAGCCTTGCATATTGCAATAAAACTTGCATATTTATGTCTTTTTTAATCATTGCGTCTTACTGCCTGTTCAGGTTATACGCATATTTAATAATTATTTTAACGGAGTAGGGAGAATGAAGGAAGAATTTTAGAGGTAATCTACTCTCATTTGCCTAGAAATAGAGAGAGAGAGGGATACTATTTAAGGAAAAACATCATTAGTACACCAAATCGGGACTAGAACCCCAAGCTTCCTACTTTCAGCAGGTCAGTCTAACACTAGACTGACATCATAGACCATTCGACCATTGAAGTGGGTAAGATGACTAGTAGGAAGACCTAGAGCCCACTGGATGGACAGTGTCAAGATGGACAGTGCAGTTCGGGTAAGAACACTGTACGACGTTATGGAGAACAAGAAATACCTTAATAAGACGGTGTGGAGGAGGATCACCAACAGTACCAAAGAAAAATAACTGCAGCCCTATGATGATGATGATGATGATGATGATAATGAAGATAGTAAGTTTTCTTATTTGTTGGCAGGTTTAGTTATTTCATGAATTATGATCACTTATCAAACTTGGTTTAAACTCCTCACTTTAGGATTTACGTTGTTTCTAACTGGAGTGGCTATTAGCATAATGCAATTTAAATTTTGTACATCATTTCAAATCTCATGAATCAATTTATTCCTTTAAAAGACACACTTATAACCAATCTTATTTAGTAACATTTAAAAAAACTTAAATCAATGGTGTGGAAATGAGTAGATGGAAGAAGAGAAACTTTAGTGGCCCTTTTTAGTATAAATTATTGGAGATCTCTATATAAAGTAAAGTAAATAAACACCTTCGTGTAGCACATTATAATTGAACTATAAACCCGTGGGTCAGAGTCCAGCATAGACCCGATCAGCCGGTTACGGCAAAAGCGGATCTGCATCTTTTTATGTATCAAAATAGACAGCCCACATTTTTAAAACCAGTTATTCTGCTACATAAAAAGTATTTATTGCTTTTGCTTTCGAATAATATTCAAGATTTAACACTATTACAAAATATATATGATATTTCTTGTGATACCTAGTGACAGCTTTCAGAAAATAAAACACAATTAAATCCTATGTAAAGTATTATCTTATAAAAGAAACTATAAAATGACTTTGGAATCAAACCATATTTCTTTTTATGTCAAGTCATCTACTGCTCTTGAAATGTGTTGAGTGACCGATCATTTTTGAAAACAAACCCCATAACGTGTCATTTTAAGTTGCTGAGACATATTATTGAGGTAAACATGGAACTTGTCTGACTTAAATTAGTAAGGGCTTAATATATTTTATTTCATGAGACTTAGAATATCTACAAACTGATTCACTGATCCAGATACCTTGTGATGAATTTACGTTGTCAAAGAGACTTATATTTATTCATCACAGATCTTCTTAGACACCACGCAAACTAATAAAGAGATCGGTGATTTCAAACAGGTTTATTGTTTATATGCATCTTAATAGGCTTACCTAAATTGTGTAGTCTATTCTCTGAACAGAATATTAGTAAAGTTTTTATTCCTATATCAGTTTGTTTCAACTAATGAAATGCAATTATTCAGTGCATATGGTTTTAACATTTTGGGAAGAACAGATCAATAACAGAGATTAATTTTTAATGTATTGCACACAATGGAAACGTTGTATACTGGATATTGTAAAAAGTAATTATTTTGGTTTAGTTTATCTGGCCGTTCATTACTGATAGCCGTAGATTGTAAATTATATTCAAAGAAAGTTTACAGCCCTGTATCTTTGATTAGACCACCAATCTTTCTTAAACTGTGGTACAGAGGATTTTTATAGAATCAAGGAAGCATTTCTTACCTAACTTATTTAAAATCCACTTTCCTAATCCAAATCTCCCCAGATTCTTTTAGTGTGTTCCTGTTGTAATGATTAGTTTTAAAATGTATCTAGAGTATTTAAAATAAATTGATTAATATGTCGTGTAAATTAAGCTTAATATCTAGAGCAGTTTAATGCGCCAATCTTAAGATTAAGAATTTGAAACCCTAGCAGAGACATATTTTCCTGAATGTGAACATTGTTTAATGGATATATAGCAAATATTTAAAAATTAAAATATTATTAAAACTCTTAAAGATACATTTTATGTACCAAATGCCAGAAATCCATGCTCTCAGAAACAAATGCTATTTCAAGATGTATGACTATCTAGAGTGAATGCATATAATAATTGCTTTCTTTAGGTTTTAATCATAGGCACTATAATTAAGGGGATCATGGGTACATTCTCCCTCTTCCTGATCTCTTGCTTAAGGGGGTGGAGATCGGAAGTCTTGGAAAAAATTGTGCAACCATTGAAACATGATTTTAGAGACCAGCAATATTTAAAAAGCATAATTATTAGTCTCATAATTTATTTACATCGCCTATTATTTCTTAACATACACACATGAGTCCAACGAGAACCTAATATGTTGTTTTGTGGCTATGTAGGAGAAAGGAAAATGAAACGGATTCTTAAGAAAACCTTTAATTCAAACACATTACGATATTTTGATAAATAAAAGTATGATTTAATTGAAACAATGAATTAAAATTGGGTGACCTGGTGGTCTAGGGGTTAGGTGTCGGACTTATGTGCTGGCGGCCGGGGTTCAATCCTCGGTCCCGGCACAGATTTGTCTGATTACCAAACCCTTCCTTCACCTCTGACAAGACATCTACCCTACCATTACACATTAGCGTAAGTGCGTATAGCCCGAACGGGTAGTAAGACGTAGTGCTAATAATAATAATAATAATAATAATAATAATAATAATTAAAAATGAGCAGTAAATTTCAGGATAAAATAGTAAATAAAACATATTTATTATGCTCATGAAATTTAAATCTTGTTGGTTACTAAATAACGCTCTTATAAGGCTGGGACCGATAAGTTTTTCTTACTTTCCTTATAATTTTCTTCAAACTTTTTTCAACTGCACACTCATTTGTAATATTTCCCTGGGTTTATCGGTTAAAATGGCCAACAAAAATATAAGCATGTACTTACAAATATAATTTAAATGTAGGCTTAGCAAATATTTTGTAAAAGCTAGTATTAAACCATTTTTATCCTTATCACATTCCTACCTTTCCTTCATGCCACAGAAGTTACACTATTTGGATATAGCAGAAGTTTGGGTTGTACAAAGTTAAGGTGTCCAGCTATTGTTTGTAATATAACGATTATGATGTATTAGATTATGAAGCTATTAAGCTTGTTAGTTACGGTTATAGCGGCATTTAAATATCATGTTCATTAAATTGAAAATGTATAGAATTTGTTATTTACATGCGGCTATAACCGTAATTAACAAATATAATAGATTGTCTATTCCAACCATCATGATATGATTATTCATACACTTTGTCAGTGTAATATTGACAGCATAAAGCCCTCCCAAGGCCAAGGTGGGTGTGTTACCTGGGGCCTATTTCATAAAACTACAGGTCTAAAATTTACAAGGCAACGCACGTCACTTTTAAATTGTAAGAAATTAGGAAATTGTGTTTCATAGAGCTACAAGTAAACCCTCGTAGCTAAAAGTGACATTTTATAATTAACGAGCATTTTTCACAAATAAATTTATAATTCCGTTTCATAAAGGTTCGTGTAGCTTACAAACACTTGTAAATAAGGGAGTATTCTGTACAAGTCTCAGCAGGTAGGTAACATATTTAAAAAGTTTAATTTTAGTAGGTACACATAATTATTTAAATGTACTAATTAATGAATAAATAATCCTTGTAAATATTTTAAGTAACTTGAATATTATGTGAATATAGTTATAATAAAGTTGTTAAGAAGTGATTATTGAGGTGAGAAAACAAGATGATTATTGACGGTAGGAGTAGACCACGTATGAACGGTCTCAAATGAGTTTATTTACAATATCAACCTGTCACGTGGCGTGGTGTAGAAGTCAGAGCACCTGGCTACGAGTCTAGGGGTCCCAAGCTCGATTCCCGGCTGGTAAAGTGGGTATTTTTCCTCAAAGGGGAACTACCCCAATGATCACCAGGGTTTGGTTGATTAGTCTTAAAATAGATTTAAGAGTTTCTACAGGTTCCACAACCTCATAATCACTATCACCATCATCTCATTTCATCGGGACATGGAAAGAGCTTCCGTGGAAAGGATGTGGAATTAGTACGTTCCGGCGTCCTTTTGGCAACAGTACATCAGTACTGGCTAATCTCTCCACAAATTGGGCTACGAGTTGCAACAGTTTACTACTACTAAACTATGTAAATTAGAAAACAGAACATTTCAATTTCACAGTAGTTTTATTTAGTAGACCTTAGAAGTATTACAGTTTACAAGTTTTACAATTAGGCAGAAAATGAGAGAATTTTAATTCTCTTCTCAAGACAAATATCCTTGAGTGATTACTTGATTACTTGATTACTTGCAGTGACCTGGGCAACACAGTGACCAGTCAAGAGGCAGTAGAATTTCTAAAAGGAGAGTAATTTGAGAATTAGTTAAAGCAAAATATAGAACAAATTTATAGTATAACATTTACACAGTCTCACTTGACAAGGTTTAGGGTTACTAAAATAGTTGGATAGTTGACTGGTAAATCCTGCTGGATGATGGCTAAGGGCCAGGAGTCGTTAAAGTACTATGGCAGGACATGTTCCCTTTACGGTACTACCAATGCATTCAATAGTACATTAACCTAATTTTGAACTACCACAAAATTTAAGAACCTATTTACAGGGCAAAACAAAATATTATTTGCGCGGACCCCACTATGACAAAAAGTCAATTTCCACGGGTTGCGCACCCAAACTAATACTTTTAATGAACATTGACTGCATAGTCAAACCTCTATGATTTACAACTGCACTGCGTAAGGCAGAAGAAAGAAACAGACTTCCTGGCGATAACCATCAATAACAAAGTACTGATGCACATGACGTTTAGGGTGTCATGAATTACTTTACCTTTTCAAGATTTATAGGAACTTGTGAGTTAGTGTACATTTACCACACTAAAATTCACATTTTCCAAGCGAGAGGCATAGACGTTAGGACCGTGTCCAAAAATACAATAATGCACTCAGCATTTGACTTTATGAGTCATTAAAATGTTACATGTCCATCAGACAGAAAGGCGAAATATTGCCAAGGTACTTCTAGCATAACGAAGTTAGCTAGTTCTGAATATGATACTTGATCTAACAAAATAAAACAAAAATACAAAAGCACTCAGCAATTGACTTTAAGAGTCATAAACATCTGACTTGTCAATCAGACAGAAAGGCGAAATATTACCACGATACTTCTAGCATAATGAAATTAGCTAGTTCTGAACATGATACAAATCTAATAAAATGAAACATTTCTCTTGCTAAATTAAAGGACTTCCGAATGACTATTTACAACATATCTAATAAAAAATAAAGTATCTTCTGACTACATGCTAGTGACTAAACGACCCCGGCTGGATACAGATACCCTAGTTGAGTTGTCCTGGTATCCAGCTCGTTGATTCCGACGATTCATCCAGCAACGTCGATGCTATGGCGGCGATTCCGACGCCACGAACCCCATGATCCTTCTTGGTATTTTCTCACCGGCAGAGCTTCGTCCTAGTACCTAGGCTGAGAGAAGGCGTTGTGCATAAATGAGCTCATGGTGCTACCCTTATATAGCGACAATCAGACACGAACATGGAAAGGGAGATAAAGGAGAATGAATTACGAAGCAGAGGTAGAATAAGGGAGAATGAATGAGAAGGGAAAAAAGAGAAGAGTTAAAAACTGACGAGCTTCTTCTGTCGACCACCAGAGGCGCATGGTATCGCTGCGCCTTGACTCGGCGCATCGACTTGATCCTTTCTTCTCTACTGCGTGAGCCAGAGTTGATCCACGTGGAGCCGCCATTATAGACAATTCTGTTTTTGTGAAATGAGTAAACGATATCTGCAGGCATCTGCCCTTGGGTGAGTTTTATACACATATATCCTGTATCAAAATGCATCAGTATTAATTTAGTTATTTGATTTTCACTGTTTGTTTTACGAAAAGAAATGATATAGATGTATATTTTTTAAATTATATTAACGGCCGCATGGTCAGCTGTTAGTTTTGTATCAGACCCCTTTTTATAACTAGGGCACACATTCACAAATCTTATTCATAACTTTAATAACATTAGTCTTCTATTGTGATATCTAGAACCGCAATTATCAAAATGTAATTAATTTTTTGACTAATCCACGTGTTTTGAACGTAGGCCAATACGCAGTTTTTTGTATGAGAGTACAACTTTGAGGTAGTTTAGCTTCAATATCTCTATATAACCCCAACGTGGCACCCAATTACACGAATATTGATAAATAGTTAGTTTTTTTCCTTGTAGGTGTTCAATCAATCTGATTGACACGCTACATAGTGATTTAGCCCAGACGTGCACTATCATATTATTATTGACAATATTGAGAAATGTTCACAAGATATAGGTCATTATTGTTTACCAGAGTAAATCATCAACTTCCTTAGTTCAGGAAAAAAAATAACGCAATGCCTTACAGTAATGTTAGGCCTCAAAAACAAAAATCATTGATATAATGTATCATATTCCGTAACTTTATTTTACTTATTAACTAGAATTTATAACGCTCCAAGCAAAATATATTTACGTTCATTAATACTTTTAACATGTTTAATAAACAGATATAACTAATACAAGATAATTTTAAAATTGTTTGTGTACTCTTTTTTTTCTGTAAAAATGAAGAATATTTCTGCTGTATTCATATTTCACAAGGTCCTTCATTTTTATTCATGGGTGTAGAACATTCACTTGTAACTTGTGAATTGTAAATTGTAGACTTATAGTTTTATTAAACAGGCCTTTCATAGCCCGTGATCACTATTATGTATCTGACTGTTCCAGTACATCCATCAAATAATATACTTTAAAAATATGAGTGAAGAAGGACCGTGGTTACGGGGCGTTTCCTAGATACTTCAGTTGTTAGAGCATTGGCGTACCTAGCAAAAATTCCTTGGTTAGATTCTCGTGTCCAGGTGTAATTTTTCAATTTAAAGAATGAATATTAAAGTTTAAGACAACAATTTTAAAGAAAATCATAGCAAAACAACAATTATATTGTATGGACCTATTATTTAATTTCATAAATCTGGTGAATTTTTAGTAAATGTCAATTTTAAGAAATATGTGAGAGAAAGTTTGTGTGGTGCACTGTACCATTTATTTTCATAGATATAGTCATTTTTCTAATTATTAGAAACATATCAAAGCGTAAAGCAATGACAGGCTAGCTCTTCTAAGTAAATTTTACTTTGCTTTACAAGAACAGTGCAAATTTCATATGAAGTGGCAACATCCATAAAAAATTTAATAGATTTTAATAATATGTATCAAAAGTGACATACCACATGGCATGAATTGAAAGTAGACTTGGTATAGTTTTTACCCATGAATAGATAGGAAGAGGATTGAGACAGAGATGCTGTTTGTTGCCTAGTCGGTTCAACTTTTATGGCAAATTGCTGGTCAGGGAATCCCCAGGGGGAGGTGGCAATTTCAGGACATGAGGACGCGCCATCAACACAATAAAATATGAAGATGATCCAGCATCACTGGCCAACAATAAATAATAGTTTCAGTAAATTATGTACCAGATATTGGAGATTGTAAAAAGATATGGCTTAGAGATCAATATTGAGAAGTCAAATAGTGAATTTCAAAAAATGAAGAGGCATCGAAAATCAAAATTGTAAACCAGGAGTTGGAAAACATATAGCAGTCCAAGTGCCTGGGAGAACTGCTGACAAAGGATGCCTACTGCACTAAAGAAATTAGGTCGCGTATAACCATGGCCAAGTAAGCTTTCAACAAGAAGAGGTTACTGATGACCAGCAAGCTGAGTTTGGAACTAGAGAAGAAACTGATTAAGTGCTACATTTGGAGCGTCGCACTGTATGGAGCACATACTTAGACCCTTAGGAATATGAAAAAGAAATATTTGGCTAGCTTTGAAATGTTGTGATGGAAAAGACTTGAGAAAAATCAAGTGGACAGACGGTAACAAATGAAGCCTTAAGATGAGTGGGAGAGAAGATAACAATTTTGGATGGGATTCTATGGCGCAAAGCAAACTGGTTTGGACACATCTTTAGGGAGGAAGTCTTCTGCACGACGTTTTGGAAGGAAAGGTCGAGGGTAAGAGGAGATTAGGAAGAAGGAGGTTTCAAATACTAGATGATTTGAAGGAAAGAATACAATTCTGGGCACTGAAGGAGGAGGCAGAGGACAGAGCGCATTGGTGATCTAAGTTCACTGACAAAAGGAATGGACCGGTCGTAGGACAGAGCCCCCAATAATAATTATAATAATAATAATTATTATTATTATTTATATATCCCTTATTATAGTGCTGGCCGACAGTCGTAAAACCTATAACAGGCCAGCACCGAAAAGTACACAAGTACCTTACAAATACATATAATTACAAGAGAAAATAAGATAAATATGTAATATCTAAATTATAATATATAATTATATTTATATAATACATAATAATAATAATAGTAATAAGAATAAAAATAAAAACAGTATTGTATTTAGATAGTTTTTTACAATTTTGTTTAGTTTAACTTGGCTGTACTACATAAAATAAAATAGTAATATCACTACTTTAAGACTGCCAGCAGTGCATAGGTTGGAGGTCGACCTCACCGCTTGATTTAGGAAAGCTTGTAAAGCGGATTCTCACATAAAACCAGCTTTAAAATTGGTATGAAACCATGTTTTTAATTATATATAATTGAATTGTGTAGTTTTTCAGAAAAAAACTACAAATAATTATTTAAAAGTTGTATCTTTGGTTTCTGTATTTTGAATGGTAAAACTAAATAATTTGGTCGTCAAAATTCACTTAAACAGTACAATGTTAGCCTAAATGGGTATAAATCCATTGAAGTATATTATTCATATATAATATACCTCAAACACATTTTCTATATATTTATCTCCATTTAAATTATTTGGCTAGTGGATGTGATTTTTTTAATGTGTCTCTATTTTTTGATATATATAAAGTTTGAGTTATTATCTTGTTAAGTGGTCAGGTATCCTCGTTTGATTAAAACATGAATATTCCCTTTCCTTTTAAAAATCTGGAGGTTATTCGTATTGTTATTCAAAGCATAATTATATCACTTAAAATAGCTTATCAAAAATGAATCTATTAACAAATTTTCAGACTAATTAAACTAGAATATATTAACCGTAAAAAACTATATTCTAAAAAATGATGAAAATATCATCATTTTAAGATTTTAACTTTAGACTGGACCGACACCAAAATTTTGAGTAAGTAAGAGACAAAAAAAAAAATCAAAATTGAAAAACAATATGTTATAAATCTGTTCAAAAGCCATCTATTTCCTTAAAATGCATATAGGCTTCCTAAGACACCAACACACTTAGAAACACAATGCTTGTAGACAAATCCATATGGCTTTTTGTTATAGCCTGGACAGAAACGTGAAAAACATGTTTTTAACCATCTTCGAATATGAGAAAGGCAAACATTACTTCAACAAACATGTTCTTTCGTAAAACAATTTGAGTATTCTATGGGTAGAAAAGGGGAAAGGGGGAGGATTGAGAATAATGGTCAATTATTTAACGCTACTAGCTCCAATACACGTTGGCTTGCGGTTCGTAATGCGCTGTGTAGAACGTAGAGACACCTACCCATTATCTGCACGAAGTAGCAATCCAACAACGACACACAAATAACCGGAAGGAAAGGCCAGGAAACGCACAGAAGGAAATTTTACCGGAATTACGGGCTAAATTCTATACGTGGCACATAGTAAATATGGTGAAGAGAACCACTCAGAAAACGACTGCTTTTCAACACATTATTTGAACAACTTCTAATGCCCTTTGGTATAATATTTAGAGTTTATTTATAGATAGCAGCATTTAAGGGGTGTATTTTTTTAAATATTTGGAAAAAGTTATTCAGTTTATCAGTTTTACTAGTCATACTATCATTTAGCGGTTGGTAGGCATGCACTTTTTTGAAATCCTTGTCTACAATATTATGCAATTCATTTCTTTGATAAAGATAAAAGTTCTTCCTCCGTATCATAACTACTTTCTAATATCAATATAAAGTATTGCAATCGTGAGAAAACAAATCTCGAGATTATGTTTTATGATTACGTTTTATATTAACCCGAAACCAAATGGAACGGTGTATCACAAGTACTTAATTTATCTCTTTTATATTAATATAGACACATTTACTAAACAATAAAGATTTATTAAACTAAATCTTATACGCTGTTGCAGAAACACTTCACCAACGAGCACAAGTAAAATAATATACTCTAATTTGATCATCACAACCGGAACGAGGGGTTGAGAGCGAATAAAATGTGGATTCTACAATAACTAACTCTCGATATGTATGTTTGTCTGTCTGTCTCTGACCATGAACCCAAAGACGTTATATAGATTTTGTTAACACTAGATATAAATATTCTTTAAGGCTACTTCAGGACTTGTTTTGAATTTTCACCTGGCCCTTAAATTATTAAGGGTATTTTACTGGTGAGTGACGTTTTTGAATGACAATTTTTTTTAAATAGCTCCGATGATGTTGTTTGAAATAAATAACATTTATTTGTTTAAGATGAAAAATTGCACCGTATTGTTGGTTTACAGGCAATATTCGTTGAAGGGTGGAAAATAATGGAAGATTTTTTGAAAATCCGAAATATTTTGAAAATGGTTATAACAATTTTGTTTAAGATGTATATCTGGAGATTTTGTGGTGTGAAAAATAACACTGTAATCTGATTTTTAGGGTAACAACTCGTTAATGGATAGTTCACTGATTAATAATTTTTCAAAAACTTAAAATATTAAATATGGCTATAGTGGTTTGGTTCCAAATGGGTAGCTTGGGAATGTAAGACATGACAAATAACACTGTATACTTGATTTGGGGGGAAATTTGTTTAATGGTAGATTACTGATAACTGGTTACTTAAAAATTTGAATATTAAAAAAAATGGCTTTAGCGTTTGTGTTTAAAAGGGGTTTTGTTGCTGTTTTTACATTATGATTAATTAGATCTCCCTAAAAAATATTACATATATAAAAGGTACCAACAAGTACACCCGAAATATATATTTCCTCAAATAACACTTATTAAAAATTAGTACTTTATATGAACCCCTGACAAAAAAAAAATACATATGTAAAATTTTATCCACAATGAACATTATGTTGCTGATATCAAATTCATTCAAAGTATCTTACAAATACAAAATAAGTGATATTAAAAAGTCTTCACGTGCATAAAGTTACTCATATTTCAATGAAATATTTAATAACTGGCTAAGTACAGTACCAGAAAGAGACAATTACGCAATTTTTAAAAATAAATATAAAATAAAATTACTGCTGAAGTTTTATTTTAATCGTATACATAACATACTTTACAAATAAAAGCTAATTGATATTAATAAATCACGACAAGTATATCTTCTAATGTCAATGAAATAAAAATACCTTCAATATTTTTACATTTATGGAAATATTACAAAGAATGTTCATTTTGCTAGTAATTAGAAAAATGTATACACAATAATATATCCATACAAAAAGTATATATAATAAATAAAATACAATTACATGAACAATGGACACATTCTACATGCGGGTATGTAAGTCAACAAATCTTACAATTATTTTTGGCAGGGTTGCTTTCTAAATACTTGGCCCTCCGTTTTTCTACTATATTAAGGAAAATAATTTGTACCAGTTGATTTAAAAAAACTCGGTCTATAGTTACTAATTGTTATCACTTTTCTCTAAATTATAGCTGCTTTAATATAAATATGGATATAATAACATGAAATTAGGAATAAAATTAATTTTATTAAAAAAAGATTTAACATAAATTATTGTTAGACAATGTATATAATCTAAAATATATATTTCTTCTATTACAGCATAGATATTTTTACTTTTTCATATCAAGAGAGAGTATTGTGGTTGTAAGAAAATTGATTTCGAGATTTTAAACATTTTTTATTTTTTATGTGATCACGAACCCAAACAAGTTGATTTTATAACTCTGTCTGTCCCTGGAAATGGATTCAAAACGGCTTGCTGGATATTGCTTAAACTTGATATTAAGATAACATAGTGCTATACCACAAACTTTTTTTATTCAAGTCCTTCAATTAAGGGTAGTTTACTGATGAGTTGTTTTTAGAATTCCAATTTTAAAAAAATGACTATCAAGATTTTGTTTAAAATGCATAACTTGGATTTGTTTGATATGACGAATAGTAATATGTATATTACTATTTGTATTTTTACTATTTATTAATATATATATTTACTATTTATTACGAATGTTTGCCCAAAAACTATATATATATATAGTTTTTTGGCAAACATTCGTTTAAGGGTAGTTTACTGATGACTGATTTTTTAAAACCTTAGAGATTTTACAAAATTAATGGCCTTAGCAATTTTGTTCCAAATGAGTATCTTAATAGTGATTTACATAATAATTAACACTTATTACTTGTTTTTGGGGTTAAAACTCATTTAATGGGTAGTTTACCGACGACTGGATTTTCAAAAACAGGTTTTTTTTTAAATTGCTTTAATGGGTATATTGGGATTGTTTGACTTTACAAATAACCCTGAATACTAGGGATTAAATAAAACTCGAAAAAGGGTCGTTTGCTTAGTAGTGATTTTTGAAAATTCTAATCATTTTGAAAATAACTTAACGATTTTGCTCAAAATATATATCTGAGGAGCGTTTGACATGAGCTTGACAAATAGAGCTTTATACTTGTTTTCGGGGGAAAATTTGGTTAAGCGTGGTTTACTTATGACTTTTTATTAATATGAATATTTAAAAAATAGCTCTGGTGATATGGTTTGAAATTGGTCAGACTATTTTACATATCAATATTGATGTGTCTTAATTTAGCTAGAATTAATTAATTTACTGGTAGTTTACTTTCCAAAAATTATAGAGGAGCTTACTGTTTTGAAATTGAGCTTTAAAATCAAATTCAAAATGGGAATCTGTGAAAAGTTTTTCATGATAAGTAAGAATACGTTTTTGTTTTTACACACACATTTTCAGGGTAGTTTACAAATTATTTACTTTTAAAAATTATAATTTTTAAAAATGTGTTTGAAAAACTTGGTTTAAAATTTATATATAAGAATTATTATTGCGTCTAGTAAGAAACATGCCTCTAAGGTGAAGTTAACTAACACGCAAGTTTTATGTTGAGCTAGACTGCCGAGGACGCGAAGATTGAGGTTCGAATATCACTCGGGTGAAATGGGGGTAGTTCTCCCTCAACGGTTTTCCACCTTCCCCTCAATAAAATGTGTTTTCACTTCCTCTATATTAACGGGTGACCTGGCGGTCTAGGGGTAAGGTGTCGGATTTCTGTGCTGGGGTCCAGGGTTCAATCCTAGGTCCAAGCACAGATTTATCTGATTACCAAACCCTTCCTTCACCTCTGAAAAGACATCTTGTGAAAGTGGGGAATGCCAGGCCTCCACCGTGGTTCGGATTCCACGTTAAACTGTAGGTCCTCCATTTCATTTCCCAATCACCCTAATAACATTACACATTAGCGTAAGTGCTTATAACCCGAACGGGTAGTAAGACGCGGTGCTAATAATAATAACAATACTTCCTCTATATTCAACTTTACCGACTCCTAGCTCATTAGAGTAATTACTACTCAATCGTATAGCCAAAACGGTTGGTGAGACACAGTACTAAAATATCAATAAGAAGATGATTTTGTTTTTATGAGTTAAACTAATTTAAAGCTATTTTACTCAAAACCTATTTTTGAAAATTTTATTCGAAATTATAGGCACGAGAAAGTTTGTACGATTATGTCAAATCATTGAATTTAACTAAGTATAATGAAATGTGAATTACCAACATAAAATATAAAATAAAGTCCTTTTTGTGTACATCTCGCTGTTATATAACAAAGAGAACTACACAAGTATTTTAGTGCATTTAAAAAAAAATGTCCTCCGAGTATTTAGAAAGCATCCTTGCCAAAAATAATTTTATGATTTATTGTATCACAAACTCACTTGTAGATGGGTTCATTTACTCGTAACTTTTTTTTATCATCTATAGATTTTTATTAAAAAATTGTGTACATAAGTCTTTAATTACTAGTAAAATTGACATATTTTGTAGAATATTTTTAATTAAATTCAAAAATATAGAAGGTATTTAAATTTCGTTGACATAGGATATTACGTATACTTGTCATGATATTCTGATTTCAATTAGTTTTTATTTGTAGAATATTTCATTTATAAGCTTAAAATAATAAGGCACCCGTAATTTTATTTGACATATATTTGCTAATAAATGCGTAATTGATTTTTGTGGGTGTTTTACTGTGATAGTTATTAAATTTTTCTTTTTTTATATATACTAATACCTTTATGCACGTGAAGACTTTTAATATCAACTCTTTTGAATTAAAAAAAAGTCCCATAAATTTAATATAAGCAACATAACGTCCATTGTAGGTAATTTTTACTCTATCGCTATCTTAGAGGCAGAAAATGTATTGTGACCATCAAAAATATCGAACTTGAGGTTTTAATGAATCTCGACGTTTCATAACCTCCATAATTTGAAAAAAGTGTTTTTTTGAATTTCCGTCTGTCTGTACTTGAGCCTAAACTATTTTACCAATCGGGCTAGGACTTGGTAAATAGGGTTTTCATAGTGTTGCCCCGAGGGATTTTTGAAATTGGATATCCAACACTAAAATTAAGGGTAGTTTACTGAAGGGTAAAAAGAGAAAAATTCAATTTTATCAAAAATGACTCTAACGATTTTGATAAAATTTCATTTCAAACAAAATAACTACTCTCAATATTTCGTCAAAATGACTTTGAGGGCTCCGGTGTGATACATAAATTCTCTCTTTTTTTCATATCTCCGAAATTTTTGAGATATTAAATTACTTATAAGTGCAAATATCTAGATCCATAAAAATATTTTATTCGAAATATATTTTTATAAAACCAATAACGCTCAAGTTATACGCAAATATATATATATATATATATTTTAACTTTTCTAACACTAAAGATAATTATTGCGACCATAAAAAAAAACCCTAACATGAAATGTTAATGGATGTCAACGTCTCATGACCCCCCAAACCCTAAAAAGTGGTCTTTGAAATGCCGGCTGTCTGTGTGTCTTTTTAACCCCGAAATTAAGAGTAGTTTAATAAAAACAGAAAAGAGAAATAATTGAGTATATCAACCTTACCTTATGTAGAGCTTACTTTTCATAGTTATTTTTTGTGATCTCAGATATTGTGATTGAAGCACCTCATTGCACTTTCTGTAAGATACAAATTTAATTATATTTATAGTTTTAATTTATTTTACCCCTTTTTGAGCTTTACACCTTTTTATTTTTATTATATTTCCTTTATGGCCCTTTCTGCACTTTTTACACCTTTTTAAATTACCTACTCGGCTTAGCCCCAGAGAAATATTTTAGGTTAGAAAGGTGCGACATTTGTTAAAGCTGCAAAAGTACTTTAGGGTAAAAATGTTAAAAATTATATCCATTCTATTTTTAAAAAATAGCGTAAAAGTGTAGGTAAAAAGGTTATAGATTATAAAATAGATTAAAAGGTTTAAAAGGCTGAAAAGGGAGAAAGGGTAAACAGGCATGAATGGGAAAAAAAGTTTAATAAGTCTGAGAATAGTAAAGAGGGTATAAAGGTTAAAAGGGGTAAAACGAGTTAAAAGGGTAAACTGGGTTAAAGGGTTAAAAAGGATAAAATTGGTAAAAAGTGGGAAATGGATAAAATGGGTAAAAAGGATAAAAGGGTCTTAATTGATAAGATGGTAAAATGGGTAATAAGGGTAAAATTGGTAAATTGGGTAAATGGATAAAAAGGGGAAACAGGACAAAAGATAATATGTCAACATTTTAAAATTGTGCCTTCCAGATGCAAATCTTCATGCACAATATCTACGATAATCATTATTGCACATTATTATTATTATTATTATTACTATTATCGCCTTGTCTTATTACCCGTTCGGGTTAGTTATTGCACAACAGTATGAATTGTATTACTATATCTATCTCACGCTGTTAATAAGCTCTAGGGGTAAATTTCGTCCCGATGATAACTTTAAAATGATCTTTCTCCCAGATCTCTATCTATTTGTTGATTAAAACCACCCAATTAACAAATTATTGAGCTGATATTATATTTAAACAAAGCCAAATATTTTATTTATAAATATACAGCTATAATATACAAATCATGGTTTCCATGGTGATTTAAACAAAGAATGATTGTATTGAGGAACCACTGCCCACACAGAGGGAAAAGATTGAAAATTCGCTAGGAAAATTGGATTTTAGTTTTAGGTCACTGTTTCTACTGGCATCCTGATTACCTAATCTTTAAAATGAGTGTTCGTATATCAAATTCTGTTCAGTCATTTCCTTGTAATTTCTATTACTGGAAACGGGTTTATTATATTATATTTCAAAATAGAAAATAGAGATAATGATAAAATGTGACTGTTAAAATGAGAGCGTGAGGGTTTGAGTGTAAGATTGTGTAAGTGTGTGGGTGAATGTGAAAATGAGAGTGATTGTGAGGAAGGATTGTGTGTGTGTGTGAGAAAGGATTGTGAGTGTAAGAAAGGAGTGTGAGAATGAGAGAAGGAGTGTGATGTATGAGAAAGTGAATGTAAGAGAATAAGAATGAGCAATAGAGAGAGATCGAGTGAGTGTGAGTGATTGATAGTGAAAGTATGTGTATGTGTTAGAGAGAGACATTCTGGGAGAAGAGAAATAGAGTGTGTGTGTGTGTGTGTGTGTGAAAAGAGAGAATGTGTGTGAGAGAAAGAGTAGGAGAGAGAAAGTTAAAGAAAGTATGTGAGATAAAAGAAATATGTTTGGGAGAATATGTTATAAAGTATGTGAGAGAGTGTGTGTGAGAACGAGATAGTGTAAAATCTTGGGGGAGATATTGTGTAAAAAAGAGAGAAAATGTAAGGGTGTGTGAGAGAGAGATTGAGAGAGAAAGTTAGATAGGGAGAGATTAGTTTAGAGAGAGAAAATTAAATTGAGAAAGAATGTTTGAGAGAAAGAGTTAAAGAGAGAAATTGGAAAAGCAGGTTTGAAAGAGAGAGAGTGAGTAAGAGAGAGTTTGAGATAATGAGATTGAGTTGAGAAAGAGTTTGAGTCAAAGAGTTTGAGACATTTAGAGAGAGAGTTTGAGATATAGGAAATTTGAGAACGAGAGCTTGAGAGAGAAAAAGAGCTCAAGAGATAGGATGTTTGAGAGGGAGAGTGCTTGACAGAGAGGGAATTGGAGAGAAAAGATAGCGTTCTAGAAAGAGAGAGTGGTTGAGAGAGAGTGAGAGCGTTTTAGACAGAGCTTGAAAGAAAGAGTATAATAAAGATAATAATGTGAGAGAATTGTGTGTTAAAGAGTGTATGTGAGGGTATAAAGGGTGTGTGTGTGTGTGAGAGAAATAAAGTGTGTGAGAGAGAGAATGAGAAAAGATTATACTATAGAGAGTGTATATATATATATATATATATATATATATAGAGAGAGAGAGAGAGAGAGTGTGTGTGTGTTGTGTGTGTGAGGGGAGAGTGTGTGATAACGTGAGGGATTCTGATAGAGAGAGAATGTGAAACTATAGATGTGGTACTCAAATATTACGGTACTTTGAAATATCATTATCTCAAAATTTCCAACATAACTGTATTGTGTGATGGGGTACAAAAAAATATTACTTTTAAATATCATATGCTCAAACTTAAGTGGTAAAATGAAAACAAATTTTAACTTATGTATTTGTATGGGGTTACTATTTGCTAAAATGATCATCAAACCACATATTTGAACAAATTGAACAGCAAAACTCATAGATAGTTAGAATGGCTAATTTTTTAAAACATTTTTCAAGATAATCTTATTGTTTTTGAGCTTATAGATTATAATAATTAATGATACCACCATTCCAATAAAATAAAAAATTATTCCCCTGCTTAGGCATCTCAATTTAGATGTTCCATGACCAGAATTCAAAGAGAAATATTCATCCAAAGAGAAAATTGTGATATGTTGAAGACAACAATTAATTATTGTATGTATGTATATATGTATGTATTTATGTATGTATGTATGTATGTATGTATGTATGTATGTATGTATGTATGTATGTATGTATGTATGTATGTATGTATGTATGTATGTATGTATGTATGTAT